>QPKB01000007.1:5291579-5345660 GCA_003546025.1 Camphora micrantha
GATAGACCCACCAGCAGACCCACTTCAAACACTTGATTGGTCTCTTCAACCACAGCCAACGGGATATCCTTGGATCCACTAGCAGAGTTTGTCAACTCCGCCTCCTCTGCCGAAGCCCTCCGTTAGCAAAGGTGATGCACCACTACCAGTAGCAACCACAATCTCTTCTTCAGCAACAGGCCGTTGGAGGTTTCTTCTCCTAGAGCTTTAGAACTAGGATAGAGAGTCCTCTTTGAATCCTTAAATTGAATAGAAATGCCTACGAGAAGACTTCTCCCTCCTACAACCAAGAAATCTAAAGCGTCTAAGCAGTCATCATTGGAAAACTTGAAGTCTTGCTAGATCACCTGATAAGAGATCTCTTTCTAGGCCTTGCTCGATGGCCTGAAACTATGAAAGAGGACTCCCGGTATCGCAGAGGAATGCAAGCCCGCCAATCTCTTTTGAAGGGAACCAGCCCCGCCAAAAGTGGTGTCCACACCCTCAAGCAGCAAGTGTTGTGAATTTGAAAGTAAGAGCCCATTTGACCCCATCACCCCTAAGAAATCTCTAACCCAACTTGGCGCGCACATGTGTCAACTGTTGTGTTTCTGGCACAAAAAGCACATCTAAAGACCTCTGGGGATTTTTTCCGTTGTACCAACCATAGCTGACCTACCTAGGAGTGGGATAACTTGATAGGCAACATCCTTACTGCCAACACCCTTTCTCAACAATGTAGTTTTCAAAATTTCCTCTTATTTTTTGCATTTAATGCATCTGACGATCTGCACTCCATTAGAGACCGTACCGCAAGGGTGGGCGCTCCTATCACCGTTTGCCATGTCGCTTTGCACACCTCGGAGCCATGGCCTTCGTCTGAGCTTCCAACACCTCGCTGTCATCGCTGCCCCATCGTTCTTCACCACCACATATCCCATCACACTTGTTGGAAGAGGTAACACTATTAATTCCAAATGAGTTTTCAACTGTCTTTTTCTACTCCATCCATGATGCTGAAGAAAACCCTTCTTCACTCTCTCTTTCCTTACTCAGCAACCCCAATTCCTTCTTGACCATTACCCTCAAGTGGAATCCAAAAATGTGGATCTTCAGTTCCTTGAAAATAAACCCAAAAAAAAATCAAATTTCACACATAGCCTTCCATATTCCAGATTGGATTTGTCTAATGTCTCCTTACTCCTTAGCAATATCCACCACTTCCCCAAACTTACTACCAATGGCCCTAAACATCTCCTCACCCCACCCCTGAAGGGGCACACCAAAGCGCTGAATCCAAATCTCCCGCAAGGCGCAGATTAACAGCGAGGGTCGGAACCCATTTCTCAAGTGAAACAAAAGCTTTATTCTAGACTGAATCCTGCTCTCCAATGGCTAAATTTGCCCCCACCGAGTCAGGAAAGGAGACCATCATCTTGTTGCCTCCCAATCTAGACAACTTAGCTTCTCTGATTCCACCCAACTCATAAATGCCAGGAGAAGAAGGAATAAGTTCACTCCACCTAATAGTACCTACTAGGCTGTGAGATAACAGTTAGCATTGGTGACCATGGCCTCTTTGGGTACAGTAATGGAAACCTTGTCACCATCACCAATCCCTTTAACAACTTGAATATATGTGGGTCTAAGCTGTCCTTTGGTAGAACCAATGACCCTAGAAGCAACTGGATTATTTCCATCTTTTGGCCCCAAGTCTTGATTGGCTTAGGGACCATCTGAAGCCACCCTTCTAACAGGCCCCCCACCATGGATGAAAATATCGGTCGCTACCCGATATATCGATGCCACGACCGATTTATCGGCCGTCGCACCCGTAGCAGCCGCTACGAGGTGAGAAAAATTCCTACTTTCCAAATTTTTTTAAAATGCATAAGGAGACTTATATCTTTTCTTCTTCTCTCAAAATAACATTTCTACACAACTCTTCTACCCTTTTATGTTTAAAAGAACACCAAAAAGCACATGATCTCGCCGAATTACAGTCGATACAGAGAGTTCTTCTCAAGGATTCTTCTCTAAGTACATCCTATTAGACACCCCCCGTTGGTAGATGTATTTTTTTCTCTAGGTACTCTTAAGTCTTGACTTCATGACATAGTTTTTTCTTTTATGAGACTTTCATTAATTTCTAAGTTAGCTTAACTAAGCAACATGAACACATGTGAAAAAAATGATTATTACTATTATTTTCTATTTATACAGCGATACAGGACCTTATACAATGAGGGGACCACTACGCCCCCTTATCTTAGTTACTTTTTCAAAAAAAAAGAAAATACATTTGCTCTCATTTTCCAATATTCTAGATTTTCTACACTTTTTTTTATATTTTTTTAACGATTTTTCCAAATCCCACCGCTTCACCGCTACGATTTTTTCATCCATGCCCCCCACTCATCTTCCTCCTGACCCTCTTAGACCATCCAAATCTAGCGACATTGACCTTCAACTTCCTATCAGCGAACAACTTCATGTCCATCCTATCAACGGCTTTGATAGGCATCCCCATCTCACCAAACCGCACAAAACCGAGACACACACCCCTTCCTCTCCTACTAGAAATAGGTATGAAGGCATAAAAAACCTTCCCCATTGGAGAGAAAGCATTCCTCAACTGATCTGCCCCGGTTGCTTCAGGGATATTGTTGACAAAAACCATCACCAGGTTATCCCACCTAACACTTTTACATGAGTCTTTCCACTGTCTTCCACTCAACTTCTTTGCTCTCTAGGCTCCTATCCTTCTTCTCCATTGACACCACAGGCTCACAGGAAACACCCTGAGAGGATTTCCAATGAGCGAGAGAATCATAGTATCTAGAATGGTTTGGCAGTACAGAATCATTCACTGAAAAGGCTTTTTAAAGTACATGATTATCGTTACCAACAAATGTAGACAATTTTCACCAAATCATGATATAGAAAGCCCTTTAATCAGTTATCAAACCACCTAGGTGGTCCTTATGAGATTCGTAGCCATACTGGTGATCAACATTGGTCTAACCGGGGCCAAACCAGCTTCTGGCCAAGTTTAGTCCTTGGGTTTTGGTACCCATGCCAAGCTACAATCTAAATTTTGTGGCTATTTAATATTTGGATGGGCTTAGATTAAGTGATAGAAAGCCAAAAGCTTAGCTTGGCCTAGATTAAGTGATGGAAAGTTAAAAGCTCAGTTTAGCCAAGCCCGAATAAGTGTTGCTTGTAGTTTAGTGACTTATTTGCCAAAATAAGTGATGAAAGCCCAGGCCCTAATTGTAAGTGGACAAGCTAGGGTCAGGACATTACGACCCTTGTTTCTAAAATCAAGTTGGGCCTACACATCATGCCTCAGCCTGGCCTAGCCCGACCCATGAACACCCCTATCGATCATTTCTCTAAAAATATATTCATCCATTAGCGGAAAGGAAAATGACTTCAATAGTATCTACCTTTATCCCTGTTATTGTGGACAAGCTCTCGAGGTTAATTTGGTCATTTGATAACTTTTGGGTAGTGACCTTACATCAAACCATTGTCAAGAAATTTCAACATGATGGATCGCTGCCATAGGGCTCGCTTGCATGGAATTGAAAATTCAAGTTTATTCTATGAAATGTACTTTTAAAAGTAGCTAAAACAGAAGAAATAAATATGAATATCCATAAATGGCTACCAAATGATCTCCCCTGGAATGAAAAATGAATTAGGGGGGGGGGGTAGAGGGGGATTTGAATACTAACCACCATCTTCTTTTTTTTTCAGTTTACATCAATAAGAGAAGATTATTGGGGGGGAGGGGATTTGAATACTAACCACCATCTTTTTTTTTCAGTTTACATCAATAAGAGAAAGATTATTGGGGGGGCGGGGGGGGGGTGTGGAGGATTTGAATACTAACCACCATCTTCTTTTTTTTTCAGTTTACATCAATAAGAGAAGATTATTGGATGGCTATTTATTTATATTCACATTTATTTCTTCATTTTAACTACTTCCCAAAATACATTTCTGAAAATATATAGGAATTTAATTCCACGAAGCAATCGGGCACTTCAATAATTCTAAGTTAATTTCCAAGTTCAATTATCTATAATGTAGGAACAATACAATAATTAGTTTCCCTTCCCTTCTATTTTGATATCAATCGAAGCTTAAGCTAAACATTTACCTTTTTGTAGACTAGATGGATCAGATGATGTAGGGGCTTCCTTTCTTTCTGCAAAGGCATAGTAGAGCATAAGTAATTAATTGAGTATATTGCATGAACAACATAATAAAAAAAGAAGAAGATTTAAAACAAAACACTGCACATATTTATTTTGTATACATTGGAAGGGTATTTACAAAATGTTGACTACATGTTGTGGTCAAATAAGATCAAATAAAAGCTACAGATGTGAGGTCCACCTTCACAAGTTTTAAACAGTAAGTTGTGAAGACACCCTGTTAGTTGTTGGCCTTGCCTATGGGGTCCACCTGAAAGTATGAAGATCATGAGGCCTAGGGGATTTGAGGGTTCCTCCTCATAACTTCCTTTGAAAATTCCATAGTTTCATGGTTGCTCTCTCTGTTTCTCTCTCTCTCTTGTAAGATACCATGTACCAACCAAAAGCTTAAGCTGATAGTTAGAACTCCCAAACAGGTATATGAAGCATTGTGAAAGGCATTGCGTAGGTGATGTAGGATGTGGGACTTTACGTTACCAACATCTCTCTCACTCTCAGGGGTGCAAGTAGAGTGATGGAGGGCAACTGGTGCAGAGTATTTTGTAAATTAATTTACTTTTTACATAGTGGCCTTCCTCATTCTTTTTTTCTTTTCAACTCTTTCCCCCCTTCCCCCTCCCTGATCTCATCTGTGTTTGGGCAACAAGAGGATTCCGCACTGAGGATTTTCATTTCCATCTTGCACTCCCACCCCTCCTAGAGAAAATTGAAATCCTCTCTATCGAGGAAAATCACTTATATTAAAAGCAAGTTTGGCAACAAATAAGGAATCAACAGTCTAAGAATTCCTTACTACCACTAGAACAAGGGTTCCTTACTTAGCATTTGTATAACCGAGGATTGGACATGGATATCATGTGTATCAATGCAGATAGTTTTATGCCAAAAAAATGCATATAGTTTATTAAAAAAAAAAAAAGTGGTTACGTTGCACATATATGCAAATGTGAGGATTTCTAAATCTTATCGGGAGGGAGGTCGGATCCGAAAATCCCAAATTGGTCCAAATCCTCAAGGATTTACTATTACTAAATGTGGGTTTTTAAGACTTTGGAAAGAGGAAATCTTTTGCCCAATGATTTGGCTGCCAAATGTGACATAAATGCATCTATTTAGGATGAAATCATTAGCTTAAGAAAATATTCTTTTGGCTACTCACCTCTGGCCACACGAAGGTAGATATTTCCTCCTGTTTCATCATCATCCTGCAGTTGTTGCAGATTAAACAGATCCGCTCCCCATACATAACATCCGCTCTCATAAGCATAAGCATAGCAGGAACAATTCCTCATGCAGGCTACTTTGCACTCTTCCTGACTACCAATTCTCAAACGTTGTGGCAGAGCTTTCCCAAAACCCACCTTGGATAGTTTCACAAACACATCATCTCCATCATCCACAGATCTGTTCTCACCACATCTCAACTTGATTTTTCTCTTGCATCCAACTGACCAAACACCCGCAGTCCAATCTTTCACAGAAGCCGGTTCAAACCCTTCCAAACACGCACATGCAGGAAAAGCACTTTCACTACAGATGCCATAAGCCCCACATAAGGAAGACACATTGCATCCTCTTTTGGGCTGTTCCCAGTATATAATCCACATTTGTCTACTCACAGACCAACTAAATCGGTTCATATGTCCGGTCCTACTTATCACTAGTCTTGTAATAATAGAGTTGTTATTAGTAGTATAACTGAAAGAACCCACCTTTTCATCTGAAGGAGAGCTGAAATTCAATATATAAGAGGAAGACAAATCAGGGGCCGCAGTGAAGATTTGCCCATTTCTAGCACGGCTCTTCCATTGGGAGATTCCATTTTTCCAGATGTTGATGTTGTCATTTGTATCCACCCCAAAAGCATATTCCCCAGGAGCAGGGTCCTCTGCACTTCTCCATGATGTAAGAACATGGTTCTCTCCAGTACTCTTATTCAACACTAGTTTCATGTAGGGAAGAAGGCTATCAGTTGGGTAATCAAAGCTCTGCCACAAGATTTTCCCTTCATTGCCAACTGGGTTTGTTTCTCCAAAATACAAGGTTTCCTGTATCAAGAATCTTAGCACTTGGGTTTTTCAAGGAAGACCCATTTGCCAGGAGGAAAGAGCTGCCTCTAGAACTATCCAGATCATGAAACTCCCATCTCTGGTGATGGTGAGAACCCCAGAGTTTTTATTTGGAATTGGGTTTCTCCCATTGGCAACCCAGACGACTGTTTGGTCTGGGACTTTGTAGTACCAGACTCCAACATAGCGGTTGGTGGAGTTGCCTGGGCTGAAGAAGCCCAGTACAAAGTCTTCACCTGCAGAGACTAGTGTTTGGCCATCTGTGATGGATTGGCCAATTTCTAAAGTATCTGTTGCTTGGAAAATTGGGTGAAAGAGATTGTTAGAACAAGGATAGCAAATGAGAAATACCAGTTACTGATGATGTCCAAGCTACCAATCATTTGTAGATGAAATTTGCAGAAGCTCTGAGTACTGGCGCCTAAGAACTTGAGCTTTCTCTTGGATGGGTTTTAAATGGCACCATGGTTATGACATCTGATGAAAAATAGATTTGCATCAGACATTGGATTTGAGATTTCCCTTTGCGTGTTGATGAAGACCAAGAAAGTCTACTTTTAACCACCAGGTCCGCCACTACTGACAAATGCGACAGTGATATTCCCTTGGAACCGACCCAAGTTGTCGTTGTGAATCTGGGGAGTCTCGTGAGTTGTGACAACTGTTCACTAATCATAGGATATTAGAAATTTTTCTAGGATTTTGGTGTATTCAGACGGGTTCAAAGTCTCTTCTATAGGTAATTAAAATATATTGAAAATTTTCCTAGGATTTTGGTTTATTCAGACGGGTTCAAAGTCTCTCTTATAGATAATTAAAATATATTCGAAATTTCCAAGCAGAAGACTACACCCAAGACTCACCACTTAGGAATTTCTTGAATCTCTGTGGTGGGGCTCACTAATCTGAGTTAAAATTTAAGCCCCTAAATCAATGAATCTGATGATCCCGTTAAGATAATTTACCACCCCCACACAATTAGTATGCATCGAAGTTGGTCTCACAAGGGCTTAGCTTCTTAGCTAGTAGCTCAAGAAGTTATTAAAAACATCATAAATACTTTTCAATAGTCTCCTGTATGCTTCTCCTTAGGTGGAACACACTTTACACTTTTCAGACGCCCTCTAAGGTAAAATCCAGCATATTTCATTTCTACTTTTATGGCCAAGTCGTTCCTCATGAAATACAAATTTTGGCTAGTTGACTCTAATACAATATTAAGTTTCTTTAACTAAATGTTTCTATCAAAACCTCAAGGTGTAAGCAGAGGTCGTATAAATGCTTTTTAATACTCAATAGTATGTTTATTTATAGATATTCATGGCAAAACTATTGGCGCAATCACTACGTGCATCACCTTATTTTTCCGGCCACTTGACCATATATGTTCAAGTTACACCCTCACACATATTACAGGTGTGAATTGCCACATACTCAGATTTAACGTTCATCAAGCTATTACTCATTGTTGGGTTAAAATCCATGTCGTCATCGTCGTCATGTTGGAGATAGCTACATGAATTGTTTCTTTCTCATTTGGATTCATTATAGTAAGCCATATTGTTTTCATATTTGACTACTCAAACAAAGTCTTGAGAAATTATCTCTTGAAAGTATTGGAGCATTTTCAAATTTAGAATTTTTCATCATATGTTATTAGAAAAAAAAAATCTATAGAAAATTTGCATTTAAATAATTAGCAATGAAATCGATAAATATAAAAATGTCATCATCTCACTTCGACCCTTTTTTTTGTGTGGAAAGCATTGCTAGTGAGATGATGATCCTTAGGAAAGCACTCTGGTTGGTAAGAAAACCTCGTCTAGTTGGCCCCCAAATAAGCTTCAGGATTTGATCCATAATTGGAATGTTGCGTGTGACTCAATATCTAATCTCTTCCCTCTGTGTCTTCTGCATATGCATTTCAAAGACGTATCAATACACCGAAAGTATAGAAATGGCCACAACCTGCTGATATCAATGACATAAAAAACTCTTCTCATGATGATCCACCATCAGATTGGTGTGGAAGAGAACGGTGGTTTTGATTTTGTCTCTTCAAGAAAGCACCATCCTGCTCAATTGAAAAAAATATACCTAGTTCAGCCTTAGGAATGCGTCTCCATGTCAATATTCAACACAAATTGGAACTTCCTGTCATTCAGTGTGGACTCACCTGATTCTCTGAAAGGGATTCCAATCAGTGTTCTGCCAACCATAATGCATTATCAAAGCGCATATCCTTAAGCTGCAACCCTGACCCTCCTTTTCACTCTACATTCTGATATCATGAAAGTGATACTCCAATCTTATAGTATGACCATCCATATTGATTGAATCTAGAGACACAGTGCCTTTGTATTATGATACTTCAAATATATGTGTATCACCATAATTTCTATAATATGATAGTCATATCAGTATTATTAGATATAATTACCAAAAGATAATCACATATTTAGTTACAATAGTATGGGTAGACACAAAGGACTATGCGTCGCCATGCTCCAACCTGATGGGAATATTGAAAAGTATATGATTCAGACTAACACCTTACCTTATTCTATTGATTAATCATTTCCAATCAGTGTGAAGTCAAGTTAAACCCATTCCTTTGGAAAAACTTTTCCTGCAACGGACCTCCTCCTTACTCTACAAAGTCAAAAAAGCAACCAGTGATAGCACTACCTTATAGGTATGAAGTCCATTTCCTCATACAAAAATTTAGAAAAAGTACCGTTTTGTGATTTATACTTTCCACTGTTATATTGCCAATCATCAAGGCCTATTAATTTCATGAATAAAAATGAAATAATATGATAGGTCAATACATATTATTTAGGATATAATTACAAAATTAGAGAATCACAATGTTTTTTATAGGACATAGGATGGAGTAAGACCACAAAACTGACACTTGATTCCTTCAATTTGAAAGCCATAATCATCCATGTGAAAAAGATTGGCATAGAAGCATGGTGGGTCATCTCAAAAGAAGATATCTAGAAAAAAAGAAAGCAATTTTGAGGGAGGGGGTTCTCAATTAGCTCATCCTTTTAACAGTAGAAAGAATTATTTCTAACTTTTCTGGCTTGGTTACATCTCTTTCCTTGGCAGTCATAATCAAAATCTTGATATTATTATTTGTGCATGTGGAGAAGCTTTAAAGCGGGAGAGTTTATTCCTAAGAAGCTCTCCATCTAAACTAATCATGGGATGGATTAGAATAAGTGACTCAAGAGAAATTGTGTTCTGTAACAGAAAACTTAGAAGAAACATCTCAATTTTTGTGCCCATAAATCCAATTAACTTAAATGTCTTCAGCTGATAATGTAAGAAGTTTGGAGCTTGGAACTTGTTTCAACCACAACCTATGTTTATCATATTTTGTGAAGCTACCTTGTTCTTGGCCTGCTAAAAGCTGTTAGCTCAAGATAAAACAAACAAAACAAAACAAAAAAAAAAAAAGTAAGAATGAATGATAATATGAATAAGCAACAGGAAGGAAAAAGATTGTAGTTAAAAAACAGAGGACTCACTCCAAACAAACATTTCCAGAGCAGGGCAAGCTCTTATTAAGGTAATGACAGAGGCAAGGTAATCTTTGCTTCCTGTGTAATATTTAAAGCCATGTAGTTCCTTCAGGTTTTTAACACAAAGGGTCTGGGTCAGGGCCCAGCAAATACTCTCCACATTTGGACTTCTGAAGCACCAACACCATGAAAAGCATAAAAATTTAAGCAAACTAGTGCTAAAATATAAAGTAGTACATAACAAGATTGAAGACCTAGAATAACAGCCAGTATAGTATACTGACTTCACCACCTGGCCCTAGAAAGGTCAGAAATTTTAAGCTCAAGCCCAAGCCTGAGTTCAAAATCACAGGCCATGGGAAGGTTTAAACATGAGATAAGTAACTATTGATAAGGATGATAAGAATAATAAAAATTGTATATTTTCATTAAATGAAGTATTCTATTTATCATCTAGTCAATCTAACAATGTCTACCATACTGATTTGAGTAGTAATTTATATTTTTTGATCACTACATAAGGTGCTAGCGTATCCAAGGGCGCTGCACCATACTACAATGCAACATCGCTGCTCGCCCAAAAACAAGTCCATTTGTTACTGCAAGTTTGCTTTCTCTTTGAATCAAACATATCCATCAGCCCATTTATAAGTTTTGATTAAAACAATATATTTCAAACAAATAAAAATGTTTTCCAAAAACATTCACATTAAAGACATGACAGCAGGGATAGCTTTAAACTACAGAAGAAGGAAGAAAACTAGAAATCCACATCTTAGAATCTCCATACCTGGAATAACCAATCAGTAGCAAATAGAATCCTCACATAAGTTGTTCCATACAGTTTTCTTCTCCATTCATCAAGATCTACATGTAAATTTCTCCAAGATTTCTCCAGAACATATCGACTGCAGTCAAAGGAAACAAACAAGTGACTGGGAGCATCAATCTCACACCAATCTAACCTTCTGTAACCAAAGATGATTTCCAATCTCCTTAGCCGCGAGGAGTCAGGGACAGAAATCTTAGGCTGTTCCTCTTCAAAACCACAGTTTACAACTTCCAAGTTCTCAAGTAGATCACACGTTGATATCAACAAATTGATTACCTTGATGTTAGTCATGACATTGTCTAACTGTAGGGATACAACAGACTTTAACCCTTGGAAGCTTTCAGAGAGAAATAATTTTCCAGATCTGAGAACCAACTTTTGGCATTTCCAATCAGAATATGGAAACCGTTCAGCTTCATCAGTTTCTTTATCTAATGCTTCTGCTTCTTTGAAACAGTGGATGCAGTGGACACTGAAGTGGTGTGGTTTGGGTGGTATCTTGTCAAGCCAAAGGTATGGGTCCTTCAGGGTGGGGTACTGTTGACTGCATGAGAATTTGATTGGGGGATTGAAAGCCAGGGATTTCCATCTCTTGGATAGAGTGCTGGTTCTTATGGCAGGGTCTTACATGCATCAAAGAGAGGATGTGGAGAAGGATTTCATCTGGGAGATTACTGATGTGATCTTTTTCATGCACTTCTCGCTCTGTCTTGGGTATTTTCCTCTTCTTTCTATACTGAGGAGAATACATTGTTTGAGAAGAGTTTACAAAGGAAATGGAAGATGAAGATGAAAAGACAGGGGAAGAAGAGTCATGATAGAAGCGGGAATCAGATACGAGTAAGCTTTAGCAACTATAATCACAAATTAAACGGGATCCGAATCCTCTTATTACAAAATCAGCTTAGTTTAAGGGATGGTTTATATTGTTAGCATTTTGGAGATCTGCACATGTAAGGTCCATTAGCCCGACTGCATAAAAAGACCACTGTGCGTTTGATGTCTACCTGAAGTGCACATTTCTGTAGAGTGCTACTAGCAACACTCCGTGCTATGCACGGTCCACCTTGATTTTCTTGAGTTGATGCTGGGACCCGGGTGGGCCACCCGATGACCCATCTGATCCGTGGATCCGAATAAAGACCCATGAGTGACCTAGTAGGTTGTGAACCCCTGCGAGGTGGGCCCTGTTTGGCCCACCATCCGGTGTCTGATCAGAGAGAGGGAGACCACGTGTTTTAGAAAGCAGTTAAGAAGCATCATTTTTTTTTTAAGTTTCAGTCATTGTTTGGTCTATTCAGTTTCTTGCATTGATACCGGGACACAGGTGGGTCACCGAATGATCCATCCAATCCGTAGATCCAAAGGAGGACCCACCGGAGACCCATTATGTGGTGGACCCGTGTAAGTTGGGTCTTGTTTGGCCCACCATCCAGTGTCTGATCTAAAAGAGAGAAAAGACTTATTTTAGGAAGCAATTGAGAAGTGGGAATTTGTTTTTTTTTATTTAAGTTTCGGTCATTGTTTGGGCCATACAGCTGTTCCGCTTGATTTTCTTACGTTGATACAGGGACCTAGGTGGGCCACCAGATGACCCATCCAATCCGTGGATCCGAAGGAGGACCCACCGACGACCCATTAGATGGTGGACCCGTGCGAGGTGGGCCCTGTTTGGCACACCACCCAATGTCTGATCAGAGAGAGAAAGAGTACGTGTTTTAGGAAGCAGTTAAGAAGCGGGAATTTTATTTTATTTTGAAAGTTTCGGTCATTGTTTGGGCTATTCAGTTTCTTGCGTTGATACCGGGACCCAGGTCGGCCACCGGATGACCCATCCGATCCGTAGATCTGAAAGAGGACCGGCTACCCATTAGGTGGTGGTCCCGTGCGAGGTGAGCCTTGTTTGGCCCACCATCCAGCGTCTGATCAGAGAGAATGAGAGGACGTATTTTAGGAAGCAGTTAAGAAGTAGGAATTTATTTTTTTATTTTTTTTAAGTTTCAGTCATTGTTTAGGTTATTCAGTTTCTTTTGTTGATACCAGCACTCAGGTGGGCCACCCGATGACCCATCCGATCCGTCGATCCGAAGGAATACCCACTGGAGACCCATTATGTGGTGGACCCGTGCAATGTGGGCCCTATTTGGCCCACCATCCTGCGTCTGATCAGAGAGAGGGAGAGTACGTGTTTTAGGAAACAATTAAGAATTAGGAATTTGTTTTTGTTTTTTTTTTTTAAAAAGTTTCAGTCATTATTTGGGCAATTAAGTTCTTGCATTGATACCGGAACCCAGGTAGGCCACCCAATGACCCATCCAATCCATGGATCCGAAGGAAGACCCACCGGCGACCCATTAGGTGGTGGACCCGTGTGAGGTGGGCCCTGTTTGGCCCACCACCGAGCGTCTGATCAAAGAGAGGGAGAGTATATGTTTTAGGAAGCAATTAAGAAGCAGTAATTTTTTCTTTTTTTAAGTTTCCGTCATTGTTTTGGCCATTCAGTTTCTTGCATTGATATCGGGACCCAGGTGGACCACCGGATAACCCATCCGATCCGTGGATCCGAAAGATGACACACCGGCGACCCATTAGGTGGTGGACCCGTGCAAGGCCCACCATCCATCGTCTGATCAGAAAGAGGGATATGACGTATTTTAGGAAGTAGTTAAGAAGTGAGAATTTTTTTTTTTTTTTTAGTTTCACTCATTATTTGGGCCATTCAGTTTCTTGCGTTGATACCGGGACCCAGGTGGGCCACCCAATGACCCATCCGATCCGTGGATCCGAAAGAGGACCCACCAGAGACCCATTAGGTGATGGACCCGTGCGAGGTGGGCCCTGTTTGGCCCACCATCCTGCATCTGATTAGAGAGAAGGAGATGACATGTTTTAGGAAATAGTTAAGAATTGGGATTTTGTTTTTGTTTTTTTTTTTTTTTTTTTTTTTAAGTTTCAGTCATTTTTTGGGCCATTCAGTTTCTTGTGTTGATACCGAGACCCAGATGGGACACCTGATGACCCATTCGATCCGTGGATCTGAAGGAAGACCCACCGGAGACCCATTATGTGGTGGACCCGTGCGATGTGAACCCTATTTGGCCCACCATCCTGCGTCTGATCAAAGAGAGGGAGAGTATGTATTTTAGGAAACAATTAAGAATTGGGAATTTTTTTTTTTTTTTAAGTTTCAGTCATTGTTTGGGCCATTAAATTTCTTGCGTTGATACCGAAACCCAAGTAGGCCACCCAATGACCCATCTGATCCGTGGATCCAAAGGAAGACCCATGGGCGACCCAGTAGGTGGTGGACCCGTGCAAAGTGGGCCCTGTTTGGCCCACCATCAAACATCTGATGAGAGAAAGGGAGAGTACGTGTTTTAGAAAGCAGTTAAGAAGCGGGAATTTTTTATTTTTTTTAAGTTTCAATCATTGTTTGGGCCATTCAGTTTCTTGCGTTGATACCGGGACCCAAGTGGACCACCCGATGGCCCATCCGATCCATGGATCAGAAGGAGAACCCACTAGAGACCCATTCTGTGGTCCCGTGCGATGTGGACCCTGTTTGGCCCACCATCCTGATCAAAGAGAGGGACTGTACCCGTTTTAGGTAATAGTTAAAAAGTTACATAGTGGTTTTTTTTAGGAAGTTATGTGGGTCGGTTAGTGAGAGTGGAGAGAGAGGAGAGTGGAGAGGGAGAGGAGATATTGACACCTGGAGCCCTGTGGTTAAATGAAGGGAAGATACATTTCCTTAGTAATATAGATTTCGGTATAAAACTGGAAGTTTTTCACAAGAACAAAAAATTGTAAGTGTAACTAAGCTATTGGAGCAACATGAAATGTTCTATGCAGTCATTACTGGAATATAAAGGGGATCCAATGGGGATGATGGATCCAGGTATCCTCATGGCCCTCATGACAAACCAATACATACCACCAGCAATAGACTAATTGCGTATGCCATCGGTTTTGGGCCGCATGGTAGAGTAAAATAAAATATAATAGAGTGTCAAATCAAAAGGTACAAAAAAGTGGAGGAAGTTGCAAGTAAAAACACCCTTTTTATGTCATTTAGTGCTTTTTAAAAGTATATTTTGAGAATGACTCCTTGCCCAAGTGGTAAGGATAAGGAGCGGCGCTCACTTGGCTATCCAGATTCAAACCCTTGGGCCTGTTTGGATGCACAAGAAAACACAAGAAAACAATATTTTATAGAATATAATATTTCATTTTTTAAAGAAGAAAATCTTATGCGTTTGGTTACTCAAGAAAAATTTGAAGAAAATATTATTTTCTTTCAAAAAGCTCAATATTCTCTCCTACAACTCCCCCATGTAGAAAACTTTCTACAAGATAAGAATCTTTTTAAAATGACTATTACAAAGTGGTAGAGTAAAGTAAAGACTTTAGTTCACCAAATGCATCATAATGTTTATGTTTACACATATGGTAAAGTAAAGTAAAAGTAAATCTCACAGGACGGTAAAGGTCTGGTAAAGTAAAGGTGAGATAAAGTGCATGGTGAAGTAAAGTGGGAAGGATTGGTAAAGTAGTTTCTTTTCTTTACTTTACATATGGTAAAGAAAAAATGACTTGTTTACGGGTGTGGTAAAGTAAAAAAAAGATTTATTGATGTCATATCATGGTAAAAGGTGAGGTAAAGTAAGGTCAGATGAAGTATGTGAAAAAGCAAACTGGGAGAGAGAGAGTTATAAAGTAGATTGACTTTACTTTACTATACTTTACCATGGTTTTTTGTGATAAAAGAAAGTAACTTATAGTAAAAATATGAAAGTTAAACTTTACTTTACTACATTACTTTTTTATCTAGATGTGGTAAATTACATATAAATTAAAATATTCAATAATTTTTTTTCTTATAATGTAATTTACTTTAATGATAACACCTTCCAAACTTCTCAATTTGAAATCTGATATATTCTAAAAAAATTGCCAAACAGTAAAAATATTTTACTATTATAATATTGCATTATTGTATTCTATACTATTTTATTCTTACAATATTTAAATTTGTAAATATTTTATTCTGTAGACATCCAAACGGGCCCTTAGTATGCCCCTCTTCTTGCATGTACAAGCTTCCTTCGTGCGTGTGGGCTACTTCTCCACTTGAGTAGCCTGCCTTCCCGCATGTGCGAGGCTCTCTCTTGAGTACCAGGCCCCTTAATTGGAGTATATAAAAAAAAAAGAATATATTTTTTGTCATTTTGTGCTTTTTTAAAGCATCCTTTTAATCATTTTGTGCAACTGAAAGTAGTTTACTTTTCCCTTTTTCAACCAACTCTCTCTATTATCTATTCTTCTTGATTTAAGTCTCTACTTCATTTCATTTTACTCTACGCAACATGCCTGTTTGTTTGCAAGAGTGATAGAGTAAGAGTAGAGTAAATCTCAAATTAGGAATAAAATTAAAGTGGAGTGGGTTGAAATTAAATGAATATTGAATTACTTTATAAGTGTATGGTTTGTTAGAATAAAGTAAGATGAAAGTAAGGGAAAGCAACATGGGAAAGAAAGAACGTGGGGGTAAAGTAAGCAAGTTATTTAGGTTAAGCTAAAATGAAATTTTGATGGGTTGAGTAAAGTAAATGAGGTGCTTCATCACCCGACAACTTTATTTCGCTTGTCCCCTCTACTCCATCCAAACTCGCTTTGAGGTAAAGATTTCAACCATTAAAACCTTTTTTTTACTCCTCTTCTATTCTATCCTATGGCAAACAAACAGGCCGATGTTATTTTTTTTTTTAAGAAAGAGAGTTAAAATAAGAGTCTATATCTAGCTCATGTCAAATGGAGTTGGATCAAACAAAATTTGCTTATATTGAACAACTATGGTGTTTCAGTGATGTGCAAATCTTGTGCTATATCGAGAATGACCTGATGAAGATCCTAAACATCTTGTAGGTTTAAGAAATATCAAAGTCCAACTTGTTCATTAGGCTGCTAAGAGTAGTCCAACATTCTCATGGAGTGCCATATAAGCTGGTGGTAGTTGGATAGGATTCATCTAATTTTGAAAATACATGGGCTAGATGGGACATTGGTCTGCCCCCAAAAAACTAATTGGGTACAAGATGACTTTTTTAACTATGCTCATGGAGCTATATTTAGGCTATATAGTGAATTGTGAAATTTGTAGGCTTGAGTGGGCTCAATGACATCAATAAAGCAAAGGGTCAATTTCATCTATACATGTACTTAAAAGGCCCTTGTTGATGTTGCTTAGTTATTTTTTCTCTACATTCAGTAAACCCACATAGCATTCTTTAGATGATCAAATTTTGCAAATTAGGATTGCTCATGTTCACATCAAAGCTATCACATTCGATTGATCTTGTCTAACTAACGTGATTAAGGATTTTCTCCTCAGGAATGTGTTCAACATGAATGTATGCGTCACCATGTCTATCAGTGGGGCCCAAGTTGGAAATCCAAATTGTTGAATGTCAATATCTCACCTTATTCTGTGGAAAGATCATTTCCAATCAGTATGAATAGACTGATCGAGGCTAAAACACATGATTAGTATAAAAAATACAAATCAGCAACTTGGATTTGATTCAACTGAAATTTTGATTAATTGTAAAAAAAGTGGGACAGGGATCTTGAGTGGCTTGGATTTTGAAGGTGAGTTAGACTTATAGGAACATGGCGCGCCTCCCTCTCTCTTGTTCGAACAACTTTCATTTTTAAGGTCTGTTTGTTTGTAGGAATTGTCTAGACTTCCTATTAGTGAATGTACAATTCTCTAAATATTGTCTCCTATTTTAAGGCGGTAAGGTCAAATTCATCCCAACATTTAGTCCCACATATTGAAGAATCTCAAGGGCAGTAAGTGACGATTTAGAAGGTCGCGCAGAGTCTTGAAATCTCACAAATCAAATAAGGATTCCAAATGTTCAATGGATAACAACTGTTGTTACTGTCCATGGATGAAGTTTCATTCCAAATGCTCAATGGAAAACAATAGCTATTGCGGTCAATGGAAGAAATTTCCGTCATAAAAACCTCAAAGCAAACATAAGAGGAGTACTTTTTCCTGCCCCATAAAAATATGCTGAACAAGAGCAAAGAAAATCGGTCTATCTTGTGTTACAGACTTTTTTATTTGCAATCCTTCCAGTTTTCGTATTTGGGTGTGATTTTCAATACAATCAGTCTGTCTTGTGTTACAGATTTTTCTCACGTAAAAAAAAAAATGAAATTGATTTTCATTCATAGACGATTTTATTTCCTTGGCAAGGTTACAAATAAAAAAACCATCTCTTGCGGAAATATAAATCCATGGAGAGTGGAATTCTTTCACTACACTTGCACAAGCAATCATTCAAATTCATCCACACACACTACGTTCTCAAATTAAAGAGAAAATTAGCAAGAGGTCCCTTAATATTGATGTTTAAGGCCTCTAATCCACAGGTTTTTCGGTTAAGGCTTCTAGTCCATGCGCCTAGACTTATTTCAGACTGAGGTCACTAAGTATGACTGATTTGCCCTTTGAATCGTCTAAAGTTATGTCACGAATTTAATTCCTAGTTTAAAGCTCCTTAACATGATATTTCATGACTGATTTGTCTCTCTAATGGATTTTATTTCCTAGTTTTAAATGAAGTTTCGAAATTCAAATGGGAATGAATAGATCAAGTTTCGAAATTCAAATGGGAGGGAACGAAATTCCTAGTTTTAGATGATGTTTTGAAATTCCTTGATTTCCATTTCTTCTTCTAGTTTCTGTTTATGTTGGATTTTGGAAATTCATGTATTTCCACAAGTGGTGTTCTTGGTTACTTCTTGTTCTTTTGGTCTTGAGTTTTGTTGTTGTTGAAGGAGGCGACATCTTTTATGATGACGAGGATGCTCCCAACTAGCCCGAATGTGAGAATAACTTTGAAGATCTTGGTCTTGCTTTTTCTTGTGAAGTTTTAGTTGGGGTCTTAAGGGCTTTTTTTTTTTTTTTTTTTTTTTAACTAGATTTGAAGAAAGGGTGGAAAGTGGATTTTTTTTTAATGAGACCATGGATTTGATCCATCATTTTCTGAATTTATCTGAGTTTGGTATTGCAAAAGGTCTTAAATAACATTATTAAGGGACTTCTGTACGATCCGGTCATGTAATTCGCTTAAACTTATCTTAGTTTATGTGATAAACTTAAACAAATTCATACGTCGCTAACTCGGATAAATTTATCTGAGTTTTGCACAAATTTATCTGAATTTTAGAATAAGAGTCTTGTTCAGCCACCTATGGCTGTATAAGATACTCATTTGCTCGACCCTACGTGGCCGAACGTGAAAGGGACAACGATCGGTGAGAGGGACAATGATCGAGGAGAAGGAGAGAGATAGAGACGGAGAAGGAGAAGAGAGGGAGAGAGACAAGGACAAGGAGAGAGGGAGATGGTGCGGACAATGGTGAGCGTCAGGCAGAGTTGGGCGGCAAGAGAGGGAGAGAGACAGGAGAATGAGAAGGAGGGAGAGGGAGAGAGAATGGGAGAATGAGAGGGAGGGAGAGGGCGGGCGGAAGTGGGAGCAGGGGAGTCGTGCGCTAAGCAAGGAGGAGAAGGGAAAATGGGCATTTTGGGAATGTCCCACAGGGGTCCATGAGGGTTCCCATGGTCGGCTGTGTAAGGAGCAAGGAGGGAAGTGCATATAGTAGCTCCCTTTTTTATTTGACCCTTTTTTTTATTGTCTCTTGAAATGAGCATTCACCCCACTTTAAAGAAAATCTGCCAGCGATGGAGGTAAATTGCCAGAAAGGACTTAATTGAAAAACTTTGGAAGACTTTCATACTATTTTGAAAATTCCATTTTATCATGTACATTTTTTAAAAGAAGCTAAAAGTTTTATACATTTTTGAAGATCTTCCTTTTCTTTATTTTCTTTCATTTTAGAAAATAACCAACATGTAGAGACCACATGCACTCTTTATGGAGAAATGTTCTCCCACGAGCTACTGCATATGTCGTCTAGATTTGGGGGGGCCCATTGAGGCTAACCTTGGATCATTGTAAGCCCTTTGACACTCTAATTCCCTCATGATTTGGAACCATGCTCAATGTTACTATCAGAAAGCCTTTATCTATTGTTGGATTTCAAAGAAATATGGTTAATGGCTTTCAATTCAAGGGCTAGGATTATCTTACACTATTGATTTTCTTTACGCCCCCACACTCACCCAAAAAATAATAATAATAATAATAATAATAATAATAATAATAATAAAAATAAATAAATAAATAAATAAATAAATAAATAAATAATAATAATAATAAGAGGGCATCTTATGTGGGCCCCATGTGTTGGACTATATATTGCCCATTTATGGCTTTCAAATCAAGGGCAAAGATTATCTTACACGACTGCTTTTCTTTGTTGACCCTTATCTCCAAGGATACCTTTTTTCATGTACCCCCACTAAAAAGAGGGTATCTTTCGTGTGCCCCACAAGTTGGATTGTATATTGCTCATATGCAATCTACTCGTAGGAGAACATTGCCCTTCTTTATGATACAAAATCGCCCCTCTTTATGATACAAACTTAGGGCCCATTTGGTAACTCTAAAAATAAGTACTTATTAAATAATTTAGAGCTTATTAAAAATTTAGAGTGTTTAATAAAACTCTAATCATGATTTTAAATTAGAATTTATATTTAGAAATAAGCACTTTTAAGCTCTTAAACATAAGCTGCTTTGAGTAGCTTTTTTTTCGTAATTTTTTTTTTCTAAAGTCAGATTGCCCATAAAAACTAAATGATTTGTTAAATTGAAAACTTTCTAACTCTAATAAGCTCTAATTTTGATGTTTATCAAAAACTCTATCATGAAAAAGAGCATTTTTTTAATAATTTCACCGAACAATCTAATTATAAATCAGAAATTAAAAATTAAAGCTTTTATTTTAGACCTTAATTTAATTAGCTCTTATTAATCAGATTAGAGTTACCAAACGGGCCCTTAGTTAAGGGCAATGTTTTCTTACTAGCAATTGCATATAGCTTATATGCAGTCCAAGTTGTAAGGCACACTTAGATGCAAGTTTACCAATAGGTGGAGGGTACGTTGATGGAAAGGTCTCCCTTGGACAAGGGGGATCCAAGTAATCAGGCCAACAGGTTTATCCTAGTGCTTAATTTAACATCCTTAAAGTTAATTGCATCTTAATCATATATTTTCTTGCGATTTAATCAAATTGTAACTAAAGATTTAATGCATGTAATGTAAAATTGGGCCGGTGCCAGATCATTAAATGAAAATAGTCGACAATGCTGGACATTTTCCATGTGATTTGATCTCACTCATTTCAACTAAAAATTGCATAATGAAAATCTGAAGAGAAAATTATTGGAAAAACCACCTATGTCCGGTGGATTAAAAAGGCCCTTATAGTTCCTCTATAACTAAAAAGGTCCTCCCGCCAATTTTCACTTTTATTTGAATGACGATATCGTCACTCATTTTAGTTGAGTGATGATATCATTGCTTATCTTGCTTCATCTTTTTATTTCTTCCGCTTTTCTCTCTTTTTTCTCCATCTTCCCCACTCCATTTCTTGCCCAACCCGCCTCCACCTTCGCGATTTCTCTTTATGGTCTTCCATCTTCCTTCTATTCTAAAAAGTCCACACTAGGCCTCCATTATATTAAAATCAACTCTTTTTTGTGTGGTGAAGTGAAGTGAGGTGTGGTAAAGCTTCCATCATCCAAATAAGAAAAGACAATGGGTCATATCAAAAGTATACAATTTCAAAATCCCCTCTAGTTTTTTCAAAAAGAGAAAAAAAAAAAAAAAAAAACAATCTCCTTTCTTCACTAAAAAACAAAAAAAACTTCACTTTTCTATACAAATAGTAACAAAGAATCTCATACCAAACAACTGAAAATTCAATACCCTTATAAGCCCTTATACTTTTATTCTTTCTTGATTTGTTGCTTCACTTCACTTAACTTCAATTCACCGTACATCCAAGCACATTAAAAATATCATCTTTCTTCCATTCTCATAAAACCCACACCACAAGCTTCCATTTCCTTAAAAAACCACTTCTCATTCACCCTATGAAACACCTTTCTTCCCATATAAAAAAACAAACACTTAGCTATTCGTCTCCATAGAAAAAAGCTCCATCCAAAAAACCTCAAAGCACCCATTGCAAGAAAATCGGTTATATGAAATAGGTTTCTCTAAAAAATGACAATGTTGAATTTCTCCAATAAAATTATTCTCCTTCTTCTTCATCTTCCTCCATCTAGGGTTTTGGGTTTTCCGAATCTTACTACCTTTGTCGAGGAATTCAGGTTTACGAGGATCTTACAACCTTTTCGGCAGGTTGGGTGTGAAATGAAGTAGGGGGAGATGAAAAAAGAAAAGGAGCGAAGAGGGAGAAGAAGGACGAGTGATGATAACAATAACAATATCGTTGGTCAATTGAAAACGAGCAATAATATCTACGCTTGGGCCGTATACGAGCCTACATTTCTAAATTCAGGCCGAGCCTAGACATGCCTCAGCCTGGCCTGGCCCGGCCCGGCACATGAGTACCTAAAACATTCTAGGTGGTGAACCGGGCAAACCCCGCTCCAATCTCTGCATCTCCCTCGCCGTCTTCTTCTTCCTCTTTACTGCCGCAGCCGCTGGTGGCCGCGATCGGTCTGAGAAGAGAGGAGGGTTTGGGATCGTGATCAATGGAGGAAGCACCGGGACTCGAATTCATGCGTTTGAATTCTCGGCGGAGGGGGAGATTCCGGTTCTGGAGATGGTGGGGAGTGGCGAATCGGTGGTGATGTCGATGAAGGTGAGTCCGGGACTTTCGGATTACGCGGAGGATGTGGATGGGGTTTGGGAGGTCGATCGTGGAGCTTTTGGAGTTTGGGAAGGGGAAGGTTCCGAAGGAGGTTCGGCTGATGGCCACTGCCGGGTTGAGGAGGCTTGAGGTGGCCTCGCAGGAGCGGGTTTTGGAGTCGTGCAGGCGGGTTTTGAGATCGTCTGGTTTTCGATTTCAGGATGATTGGGCTTCTGTCATTTCTGGTATGGGATTCTCGGGCGCGCTCAATTACTTATATCCTTTGTGGTTTTTTTTTTTTTTTGGTTGGTTAATGCACATGTCTTCCTGCATTTGTATATATGATTGTGGGTGGAGATTCCGCTTGCATTGTATGTACACCATTCAGAAACATCATCAAAATGTTGAGGAATGTAGGATGCTAGAGCTTCCAATTGGACAATTCTGAAACAAAAAAATCGGCATTTGCTACATTTGAATTTATGTTTAGGTTTAATTGATTTCCACAATGTAACTGTTCAATATGTGATGCATAGTTTTTCTTCCTTCCATAAGGATTGAATTTAAACCAACTTTTTTTTTTTTTTTTTTAATTTTGAGGATGGGTCCAAAGAATTCTAGAAGGCCAGTCCTTGGAGGATCCAATCACTAGAAAGTGTCTAGACCATTGATTTTAATGCTTTGTGATTTAACTTTTTTAAATACAATTATTATAATGATTTAATCAAATTGATGTTAGGTGCTTAGTGACAGTTTGTAAGCAGTTGGTGTGCATGAGGGTTTTGATTAAACATAAGTGGGACCCTAGTGCTCATTTGTAAGAGGATTATGAAACCTTTAGTCCAATAGACATGAATTAAGATTGAAGAATTCACTGGGTTTGAGTTTTGACCAATTCGAATCCACCATGAAACATTTCCTTTGGCTCATCCTTTCCGATAGACAAAAGGGAACTGAAATCCTTTATCAAGATGAGATGATGCTACCATGGATTATCAAGTATGTACAAGTGAAGCCTCCAATGATTCATAGTGTTGAAAATTTAAATAATGGGCTCCATTTGGATGATATAAACACAAATTTTAAAAAATTTATAGATTCAAATTTTTATGTCAAAGAAAGAATTCATTTCATGCTGCAACAAGCTGTGCCTGTATGTATAGTTATAAAAAAAGCGAAAAACTGTGCACGTACTTTGACATACTGCTTTTCAAGGTTGACCTCTACGGCAACCATGATTTTAGGCAACCATGATTTTACACCATGCCATCGACTGCATGTTTCTCTAAAGCATTAGTACGTCATTTACCTCCCTTGCAGTTGGATCAATTTTCACTTTTTGGGAAGCACAAATCCATTTAACTGGTAATTAAGCTTTATCACCAATGAGCCTCTCCCTTTGAAGCAACCCAACTAATGGAGAGAGAAGAATAACACTCCCCAATAAGAGGGTTTGAGAAATAATTCTTGAAGATCTTTTGTGCCTCTTTGATGAGCCATATTTTCAGCTTCGTTTTCTTGCTCTGGGTGGATAAGAAAAAGACACCAACACCTCCTTAAAGAATTACAAAGAACATCATTGTTTCTTGCTGGCCTCGGTTTCTCCGTTGCTGCTCAGCTCCATCCAGACTGAATTTGAGTGAATTTTTTTTCCCCGATAATAATAGAATTTGAGTGCACTTGACAAAAGAAGGGGTCCAGTTAGCCTTCCTTCTGGTCTGACTCCAATTGAATACAGAATGTGTTTTGAGTGAACTTTTTGCAACCCATGCAAGCTTCCAATTGAACATAGAATCAAATTTTCTTATTCCTTTTTTTATCAGCATCATTAATTCTTTTGTTGGAGATGCCTGCCTTTTTTTTATTTTTTATTTTTTATTTTTTATTTTCAATTGGTAACGTGATAAACACACAAACTAGTGGTGCAACAATGAACACCTTCCAATTGTGCAAGCGATGTCCACTTGCCAACCTTAAGCTTTATAAAGGATATGATGTAGACAAAGTGCATCTCCTTGTTCCCATAGCCCCGGCTATGGGGTAATTGCATCCTTTATCATCTACCCATTCAATATTTTTCAACCGATATCTGCTTTCATAACCCTCTAGAATTAGTGATGCGGGCAAAGAAGAGATTGAAAAAGAATCCTCAAATTCAAGAACACAAAGTGGGAAGGAAGATAAACATAAATCAGAGCATAGCTCTATTTCTTTTCATTGACAAAAATAAGTAATCACAACCTAACTTCCACGTTCTCATACTTTCCTTCTGATTATAGACTCTCAAAAACAATTAATTATCACCAAACTACACCTCCCCAAAGACACAATTTTCAAAACAGAGTATAACTACGAAGATGGGCACTGTTCAGCTCAAAATCTGGATTAAATTGTAAGGTTTCAATTTCCAAGCCATATACCATTGGAAAGGTCTTCGAGTCTACTTTCCAACACATCGAACGGTGCACGATTTGGAGCTTCCAAAGCTGAGTTATGACCAGAATACCAAAAGGTGTTTGTGCAGGATTTTCCTGTGCGGGAATACATGTTACATTTACTCTTTGGCACTGCATCATCCTCTCCAGGTGAGAGAGAACTCGACCACGAGTTGTCTTCTTCTTCTCCATGATATGCTGACAAGTCACGAACATTGAAAGTGGGATGTGTGCGGACATCAGGAGGGAGCTCGATCTTGTAAGCATTGTCATTTATCTTCTCAAGAATCTGACATGGGCCAATCTTCTTTTCCTTCAACTTGTTATAAGAGCCAGCTGGGAGTCGCTCTTTCTTCAGATATACCCACACAAGTTCACCTTCCTTGAAAATCTTTATCCGACGATGAACATTTGCCGTTTCCCTATAGACCTTATTACTGACTTCTAACTTATTTCTAACTTCCTCATGGATCCTTGCCATTGTAACAGCAAAATCTTCAGCCTTTTTGCTTGTCATGGGTGATTCAGGTATGGGAGCAAGATCAAGATAATGAGCTAGAACACGTCCATAAACTACATCAAATGGACTCTTCCCTGTAGAACAATTCACAACTGAATTGTATGCAAATTCGGCTCTAGATAACATTAAGTCCCACTGTTTAGGCCTCTTGGATGCAAAACTTCTAAACAAATTTCCCAAAGTCCGATTAACAACTTCAGTTTGCCCATCCGTTTGAGGATGATAAGCACTACTATAAAGCAAGCTAGTGCCAATCCTCTTCCACAAACTCCTCCAAAAATGACTAAGAAATTTTGTATCTCTATCCGAAATGATTGACTTAGGAATTCCATGATGCTTAACTACTTCCTTGAAATATAAATCAGCAATATAAGAAGCATCCATGGTCTTTTGGCAAGGAATAAAATGAGCCATTTTTGAAAATCTATCAACAACAACAAAGATTGCATCCATACCTCTTTGTGTTCTTGGCAAACCAACCACAAAATCCATACTAACATCTTCCCATGGAGCCTTAGGAATTGGTAATGGAGTGTATGCACCGGTATTTTGAGCTTGACCCTTGCAAGTTTGACAAGTTCTGCATCTCTTCACATAATGAGCAACATCTCGGTAGATGGTAGGCCAATAATACTTCTCCTTGACCAACAAAACAGTCTTATCTCTACCAAAATGACCACCCAAACCTCTGGAATGAAACTCCTTGATGATATATTCTCTAAGAGAACACCTCGGAATGCACAAACGTGTCCCACGAAAGAGAAAATCATTTTGGAGGATATAGTCTTCATGATGCCCCATTTTGCATACCTCCCAAATATCACCAAAATCTTCATCATTTGCATACATATCCTTTATAGAATCAAAGCCTTCCAGCTGCACCTTCATAGCGTTTAAAAGTGTAGCACGCCGACTAAGTGCATCAGCCACTTGATTACACTTTCCCTTCTTGTGCTTCAAAACAAATGTGTATTCTTGTAGGAAAGCTACCCAATTACCGTGTCTTCGGTTCAGACTAGCTTGAGTATTGATATGCTTGAGTGCTTCATGATCTGAATTTAAAATAAACTCTCTTTGAATCAAGTAAGGCCGCCAATGCCGAAGTGCTTGAATAATGGCATAAAATTCCACATCATAAGTAGAATAATTCTTCCTTGTTTCATTGAGCTTTTCACTGAAGAAGGCAATTGGATGACCTTCTTGACTGAGAACTCCTCCAATTCCAACATGTGAAGCATCACAATCAACTTCAAAAACCTTCTCAAAATCTGGTAGTGCAAGTACGGGAGACATAGACAGCTTTTCCTTAATGAGTTCAAAGCTCTTCTCCGCTTCGGGAGTCCACCTAAACTCTCCTTTTTTCATGCAATCAGTCAAAGGGGCTGCAATGGAGCTGAAATTTCTGATGAACCGACGATAAAATGAAGCCAAACCATGAAAACTTCTTACTTGATGCAAGCTCTTTGGTGCAGGCCTTTCTTGGACAACTTTTATCTTCTCCTCATCCACTTTGATTCCTGCAGAGGTTAGTATAAAGCCTAGAAAAGCAAGGCTTTCTGTCATAAAGGAACACTTTTTGAGGTTTACATAAAGTTTCTCACCTCTCAAAGTGATTAGTACAGCCCTCAAATGATCAATGTGCTCACTATAGTTATGACTGTAAACAAGAATGTCATCAAAGTAAACAACAATAAATTTACCAATGAATGGACGAAGAGTTTGATTCATCACCCTCATGAATGTGCTTGGAGCATTAGAAAGCCCAAATGGCATAACCATCCATTCATACAAACCTTCTCTTGTCTTAAAAGCTGTCTTCCATTCATCACCGGGCTTGATACGAATTTGATGATACCCACTTCTAAGGTCAATCTTAGAAAATACTTGGGCACCGGCAAGCTCATCAAACATGTCATCAATTCTTGGAATTGGAAACCTGTACTTAACAGGTAATCCGATTGATTGCTCTACTATCAATACACATTCTCCACGTTCCATCTTTCTTTGGAGTTAAAAGAGCCGGTACTGCACAAGGACTCAAACTTTCTCTAATGTAACCTTTTTCCAGCAGCTCCATGACTTGTCTATTCAGTTCTTCATGCTCCTTTGGACTCATTCGATAATGAGCCTTGTTTGGCAAACTAGATCCGGGGATCAAGTCAATTTGGTGCTGGATATCTCTAAGAGGTGGAAGACCACTTGGTAATTCATTAGGAATGACATCTTTAAACTCTTCCAAGATGGCTTCTACTTCATACGGAACATCAAAGGACTGCTCCTTCTCTTTGGCCACCATCATGTACACAACACCACTCTCTTTGCTTTCTTGCACAAATCTTGACAAAGCAAGAAAGTTGTTGTCCTCTTCTCTGGTATTAGTTTTTCGGACCCTCTCCTCCTTACAAGGCAAAAGAACAATGTCCACTTTACCCATTCTAAAGGTATAAGTGTTTTTTCGGCCATCATGTGTAACATGTCTATCATATTGCCAAGGTCTCCCCAAGAGTATATGACAAACATCCATTGGAACCACATCACACCAAACATTATCATGATAATTCTTTCCCAAAGAAAAAGAAACTAGACATCGTTTAGTAACTTTTACCTCATTGCCTTTCTTGAACCAAGAAATTCGATATGGCTTCGGATGAGATTCGGTGTTAAGCTTGAGTTTGTCCACCATCTCTTGAGAAACAATATTTTCACAGCTCCCTCCATCAATAACAAGGGAACACACTTTGCCATGAGATTTGCACCGGGTTTTGAAGATATTAGAACGAAGCCACTCTTCATCTTCTTCAACTTTTGGAGTAGTAAGGGCTCTTTGGATCACCAAGCAATCCCCTTCTTCAGGCCCAATTTCCTCATGCTCTACCTCGTCAATATCATCATATTTAGGTTCTCCAAAAGGGTCTTCATGTTCACCAACAACCTCTTCATCAGCAAGGTTTACATGAACATCCACCCGCCTTTTAGGACAATCTTTAAGATAATGACCAACCTGCCCACACTTGAAACAAGCAGGGGAACGATTTGTGTGAGTTGCTTGACCTCCTCCATGGTTGCTAGTGCTCAACTTGGCTGCACTCTTATTGGTTCCCCCAGTCTTTGAACCAACATGACCTCCACGTGAAGATTCACCCTTAGAGGAAGGATAAAAGCTACGAACATCAGCATATTTCTTTCCATGGCCACGATTCAACTTTGCCTCCACCTTCAAAGCAAGTTGATAAGTATCATTCAACCTCCATACTCGTTGCATCTCAACTTCATCACGAATTTCAAACTTCAGTCCACCAATATACCTTGCTACAAGTTGTTCCTCGGTCTCTTGAGTTTTGTTATGGGCCATCAACTTGTAAAACTCTTCGGTGTAGTCAACAACACTCTTTCTGTCTTGATGAATGTTGTTAAATTGGGAGAAGATGCTTTGAGCAAAATCTGATGGAAGAAAATTCTCTCGAAGTCTACACTTCATTTTCTCCCACGAAGAGATCTTCGGTTTACCTTTGCAAACCCGCATCTCTTGAACCTTGTCCCACCATATCGAAGCATAGCCACGCAACCTAGTAGCCACAAGCTTCACTTGCTGGTTTTCTGGAATGTTTTTGTATTCAAAGAATTTCTCAATAGCACTAAGCCATTCAAGAAACTCTTCGGGTTGGAGTCGACCATGGAACTCCGGTAAATCAATCTTAACAACCTCCGAAGTTTGAAGAAACCTTCCCATCATAGCTCCTCCACGGGTTTGATGGTTGCCAAAAGGATTTACATCCTCAGATTCATCACTACCATAACCATGACTTGAAGAGCTTCGTCCGTTACGAGCTTCTCGACGCTCAAAGCGCATGGTGAGTTCTTCAACTTGCCGTCGAAGTGCCTGAATTTCTTCATCTCTATCATCTCTGAAATTGCCGCGTCCTCTACCTCTTCTTGCCGCCATAAAAGAAGAAAGAAATACACCAAGAGCGTTACACAAGCTCTGATACCAAATGATGCGGGCAAAGAAGAGATTGAAAAAGAATCCTCAAATTCAAGAACACAAAGTGTGAAGGAAGATAAACATAAATCAGAGCATAGCTCTATTTCTTTTCATTGACAAAAATAAGTAATCACAACCTAACTTCCACGTTCTCATACTTTCCTTCTGATTATAGACTCTCAAAAACAATTAATTATCACCAAACTACACCTCCCCAAAGACACAATTTTCAAAACAGAGTATAACTACGAAGATGGCACTGTTCAGCTCAAAATCTGGATTAAATTGTAAGGTTTCAATTTCCAAGCCATATACCATTGGAAAGGTCTTCGAGTCTACTTTCCAACACATCGAACGGTGCACGATTTGGAGCTTCCAAAGCTGAGTTATGACCAGAATACCAAAAGGTGTTTGTGCAGGATTTTCCTGTGCGGGAATACATGTTACATTTACTCTTTGGCACTGCATCAATTAGTAATGCTCCAATACTGCCTGCCGGTGTTGTCTTATTCATAAGCATTAACCATTTGATTCTAAGATCCCAGTGATTCCTTGGCTTACACACTATTCGCCAGTTCACCAGATTAAACCTTTTCCTTTCCACAATTCCATGTCATTAAAGATCCCTTTGAAGCCCCCAGTTCTTTCTAACTGCAGCTGATTGATGGAACATTGAAATGAAAGACCCCAGTAAAATAAATAATGCCTACTTGAGCAACAGAATATGGCCACTAAACATTGAATTAGTTGTTAGCGTCATGTTATTTTGATTGTCTTTAGTGGTAGTGGGGATTGAATACCCATGGCTAGTATGTGAAGAAGGTTTTTGCTTCTTTGACAGGTCTCTTATGCTTGCATAACTGGTTTTCTTATTGTGTGCATTGTCATTACAACATGCCGAAAAAAAAAACAAAAACTGAGTTTAAGTACAGCTCCAAAATTTTCATAGCATTCTGGATTTCTCTTGGCTTCCATTCTTTGGTGTATTATTATTTTCTTATTCTTAACTTGTACTGTAGAGGCCTAATAGGACATGGTATTATCCATGTATATAGGGTCTGGTGAAGGGATTTATGCTTGGATTGCTGCAAACTATGACATGGGCTCTCTAGGAGGTGATCCTCAGCAAACCACTGGGATAATTGAACTTGGTGGGGCTTCTGCTCAGGTTTATTTTTTTTTTTTTTTCTCTACTTTCATGTCTTGAGTAATCATGCGGACTCTCCATTTTTAAAATTCTATTTGTAGGCTTACCTATTTAGGAGTATTAATTTGTAGGAATTCCCTTCGCCGAGCACTGGTGCTTACGATAAGGTGAGCACCAAGTGTCAAACCACCTAGTGGGGCCCAACGTATGATACATCCAAGTGGACCATAAAACAGGGACCCCCCATGATAGTCACCGTTCTTGGGTTTGGCACCCATCTGAATGGACTAGACCGTCGGATCAACTTGCACTCGTTTTGGACGGCGAAGACTTGTCGGCAGTTGATCAAGTAGTTAGGATGAGGATTTGAGTCTTTTTTTTTTTTGGGTTGGGGAACCCCATGTGAGCACCGGTGCTCAGCAGAGGGGGTTCATATAAGTTTTCATTTAATAAGAGTGGCCAAATGCTATGATTTTAAAATTAATAATGACCACACTTCAACTGACAGGCAGTCTCTGATGTCACTTGAGAGTTGAGAGAGCAGATAGGGATGCTTCAAATCAACCGCATACAGGATTCCTGGTTTTTCACCTTTCTTGTGCTGGATGGATAAGGATTTGAATCATACTAATAGGGTGTTATCGTGGGAATGCATAGAAATTTATCGACTCGATCTGCACAAGTGCCTCCATGACCAATCATTATTGATGGTTGCCACTGGTTTCCAAAGTATATTAGTATGGATCAATACAAGCAGCAACATATAAGTTTCTATCAGAGGATAGTTGACTAATGTGTTGGGATGATCCATGGTTCCTTCTTCCTGTTTTTCAAAGCACGCTATTGCTAATATTGAAACTTATTGATGACAGTTTTTTACATCACATTTGGAGGGTGCTAGTTGACAGTGAATGTGTGTGGTATATGGGTTTTTTTTATCATTTTTATATTTTTTATATATATATTTTAGGATATACATGCACATGCAAGGGTTCTAACAATATGTACTCTTTACACAGTATATAAATTTTTTGTAACATCTCATTATTAAAATTTTGTCAGTGTGAAAAAAATATTGACCAATACACGCTTCCTATTAGTAAGTGTCAAAGTTTCTCTGAATGAACAAAATACAAGTAGTTCAATGGACACAGTATCCTGTAAAATATGTTTTGTTTATGGTATTATAGCAGTGTGCAAGTGGTATTCTACAAATTATGTTTTGTTTTTCACGTCATAGCACTGAGATAGTTGCAATTGTTGAAATTTGACAAAGTGGATTTGAAGAAATAAAAAACATTTTATTTTTTTTTTTGAATGATGAAAAATACTTTATTGACAGTGATATAAAAAAAAAAATACTTGATGTGGTATCAGGAAGACTTTTGAAAAATATTTGGTTGATGACTGTGAATTACCTCCATGTGAAAATTTCTTACAGATGTGAATCTTGTTGAATCTGATTTGTTTCATAGGGTCTTAAAGTCCAATCTGTTAATGTGGCTAGTATACTCTCTTTGTGTTCTCGATTTCCTCAGGGTAAACCCCTGGAATCACTTTGGGTCACCTTGAGTCCCTAACAACACTTGTTACTACTACATATGTGAAACCTGCAGGAGAAAGTCCGACCCATGTTTGTCATGTATAAAAACGAAGAGACCCCTAACTGCACCCGTAATAACCAATCACCAATCAACAGATTCTTCTGCTTCACACATGATATAGAGGACTCCCAACGTCTCCATCCCCCTGCATCTACTTCCCATGAGAGACGAGGATAACTCCAAGGCGGCACCCGAAGCCCCGCTCTGGATGAAATAAACAAGATACCAGGAGCAACCACCTCCAACCCTTTTAACTTTTTGCCATAAAAAATGATTTCCAAATTCCTGGGCCCCGGGGAGTTGTTGGCACAGATCTTAGGCTGCAACATATCACCAAATCTGCAGTCTGCAATCTGCAACTTTCAAGTTCTCAAGTAGATCACACTTGGAGATTAGCATATTGAGTACGTACGTCGTTGTCAATCTTGACATCCTCTAAACAGAGGTTCACAAGAGACTTGAACCCCATGAATTCTCCATAGATATTAAATATTCCTCGTCTTAGAATCAAATATGATAGCGTTTGGCATTCCAATAAAGAAACAGGAAAGTGCTCATCAGGAAGGACAAGTGAAAGCTCTTCAATGTTGTGCATCGCCGTGAAGCGGACCCATCTGTGTGATGCTACCATTTGATTAGGACTATCGTCATGGTAGAAGTTTCGAACTGGTTTCTCAATGTTGAAGCTACATACTTTGGGTGCTCTGTGAAGATGCAGGCATTGATCGATTTGCGTGGGTTTCCAGTATGAGAAATCTAGAGAGGAATGCCAAGTCCATAGAGATCTCCATCTCATTGACAAAACGCTGGTTCTTGCTGCAAGTTTAACGTGCATGAAAGAGAGGATGTGGAGAAGAATATCATCTGCGAGATTGCTTATGCGATCTTGACATTCTTCATAGACTTCTTCTTCTTCTTCTTCTTCTTCTTCTTTGATCTTGGAGATCTTACTCTTCTTACTGCTGTAATGATGCATTGTTTCACCAGATGATAGTGTAGAAGGAATTGAAAGTTGCTAGAGACGGTGGGGTGAGAAAGAAATAGGAAGATAGAACACAAGGAAAGATGAAAGTTGTGTTAGAAGTAGAATTACATATGTAATAGAAATGAATAGAAAGATCCTCCGTATCTTCGCCAACTCCTGTCCTTAGCCGCTGAGGTAACTTATTGCTATACATAAGATTTTGGGTGGAATCGAGGTTTGATTGGATTGGATCATCCCAGCCCTTGATTTTTCAGAGCCAAAGCCCAGCCTGGCCCAACTTTAGTAAGGAGTGCTTATAATTTAATGTAATTTGTCCATTACTACAAAGCCCAAAACAAATTAAAAAAAAAAAAAGCCTGATTTGGCCCGGCCCGATTTACTAAATGGGTGGTCTTGGGCTTGACTTTTTCAACACATGTCGAGCTTGGGCTAAGCCTGTGCTAGTGTTTTCATAGTCAGGGCGGGCCTGGATATGCCTCAGCCTAGCTCCACCCGGCCATGAACACCCCTGTAGTTGACGCACTTGACGTTCATCTTTGCTTGATTAAATTGATACATATTGTAACTGCTCCTGCAAATATACATTGGCCTAAATTTCACCATAATTGGAGTGAAAAACCCTCTGTTTGGCCATACAAAATTTATATATGTACATTGGCATATAATCAATTCTCTCTACCAAACACATCTACAGAATATGCCAACTATCTAAACATCCAATAAGTTCAAGTGATAAACTATGAGATCTACAACGATAGGTAAAAAAAAAAAAGGTGATTCCTAGCGAGGTAAGCTGAGCCTAAAACGTCCCTACTTCGGGCACATTTATGCGGTACTGCAGAAAACTAGTTCCATGGAAAAAAAAAATCCGTTTTTCACAAAAAAAAACCCTTTCCGACCTCCCCTATTGGTAATGGTTTTCCATTGAAATGCGGAAAACTAATTCATTTCTGATTTGGAAAAGCAGTTGCAGTGTTGCACTAAACAGAGAATTTTCAACACCGCAGCAAATTCTTTCCACTTTCCATATTAAAAAAAAAAAAAAAACAAAAGTGGCCACACAAACGTCCCCATATATTCAGGATCCCAAGGGTTTACACTGATCCAAATTGACTAAACTGTTGGATTTATAGAAATGTTGACTAAACTGTTAGATTTATAGAAATGTAAGCGAGATATGTGTGAGCCCTGCGATTTTTATAGAGAATAGCAAATGGGTAAAGTCTAAGCCTCTTACAAGTACTTAGATCTCATGTACAATTCGGTCCATAGTACAGTTCTGTAACAAGTTGTTTGTAAAACACCCGTGAATATAAAAGAATCATTTACAAAGATATATTTTTCATTGTATTTAAGCAAAAACATCAAACGTATTTAACATTACATATGTTACATCATAATATAACCTAGGTAAAAAATGGAGAAAAATAAGGAAGTAGTATGTCTATCGGGCCTCGGGCATAGAAATTGATGCATCATTTATAGAAAAACCTTCTTCCTTGCTCCTTTCAGATTGTTGTTGTAATGAAGGTCTTCTAATGAGAAAAGCAGGCTTCATAGCAACAGGAAGAGTTCCAACTTCATTTCTAAGCATGGAAACAACATCCGACATTGATGGCCTAGCTGATGCGCTTTCTTGAACACAAAGGAGGGCCACATGAAGGTACCTTGTAAGTTCAGGTATGACAGATGAATCGACTAATGATGGATCCATCAGCTCAATGATTTTACCTTCTTTCTTTAACTCCCATGCCTAAGACAATTTGTTTCAAATTGAGTCAATTCACCCCAAAATTAATTGGAAAATTCTACACAGAAGTAAAGTATTTGGAGTGATTAAACAAGTCAAAAGTAAAGTTCTTTAGCTACTCACATATCCAAGGAGATTTAATGATCTATCGAAATGATAAAAATTACTGTTCTTGTTGCCAGTCACGATCTCCAACAACAATACTCCAAAGCTATAGACGTCAGATTTCACTGAGAAAAAGCCCTCCATTGCATATTCAGGTGACATATAGCCACTTCATTCACATGCCATTAAACAAAAATGTTTTAGGAAGTGTGTGTGGTTACACAAAACCAATTTTCATGTATGCTTATAAATGAGGAAATGCTGATCACTTACTATGTTCCAACAACTCTATTTGTATTTGCCCTGGATTCATTCCGATCAACAATTCTTGCCAATCCAAAATCGGATATCTTAGGATTCATTTCACCATCCAATAAAATGTTACTAGCTTTAAGGTCTCTATGAATAATTCTCAATCTAGAGTAGGTATGGAGATAAAGCAGACCTTGAGCAATCCCATCAATAATGTGAATGCGTTTTGTCCAATCTAACAGCTTCTTCTTGGAAGGATCTAGCATAAACAAAAGTTGAGTTTCATTGTAATGGTATCATTTGTCCAGCTATTTTTTTTCCAGAAAAAGTAATGCAATATGTATATCAAGAAACATGAAACAATTTTGCTACTACTTACCAAAGAGAAAAGAATCTAAGCTTTTGTTGGGCAAATATTCATAGATTAGCATCTTTTCTTCTCCTTCAGTACAACAACCCAAAAGTCTAACAAGATTCGTGTGTTGCACATTGGCAATAAGTGTAACCTCATTTATAAATTCCTCTATTCCTTGTCCCGAAAATTTGGATAACCTCTTCACAGCTATTTCTTCTCCCCCAGGCAAGTTTCCCTGACATGTTAGTTACCTAGTTACTTTGTAACTTAAGAACAACTTGCAATAATTTTTATTTCATAAGCATATAATGAATCTAAACTTGTCTATCACAAGGAAATCACCAAAACTAAACAGGGAGTGCATATGAACACTGATAATATTTTATCAGAATACATTGTCCGATTGTTTGCTTGGAATTGAGTTCCTAGGAACTCATAATAAAGTCAGCCGGAATAAGAGAACATCAAGGAGGTGAAAAGTGAAAAATAAGTAAGTTAGAGATGAGACCCTCACGTTACTATGTTTTGACTCACTAGGGTGTATGCTAGGTAATCATTTCCAGCCATATGAATTATGATCATTTGTTGATTCACCTTTATTTAAATTTAGCCCCTTTAATAGAAAGGCATTGCTTAGAATCTCTAGGAATTTAATACCCAGAAAACAAATGGGTCCTAGAGAACATCTTCAATCTAATTCTATAACGTTTTTATACATCAAACTAATAGTTACCTTATAAACTGGTCCAAATCCTCCTTGTCCAAGCTTATTTGTTGGGGAGAAATTATTTGTGACAGCTGATATTTGCGCGAAACTAAACACATGCAAGCCAGGATCCTTATTCCAACCTTTGTCAAGCTTATCTGCAATCATGAGTATGTTGAGTGAACATAATGCTGCAGTGGTGGCAACTTCATTGATGATCTAAATACTGCAAAAGAACAACTCAGTATAATAATGACATCTAGGGACAATTGTTACACCCCAACCCGAGTTAATCAGGATTAACTCTAATTAATCGAGATTAAAGCAAATTGAGCATGATTAATCAACTCAATGGTGATTAGTGACTAAAATGGGTCAAATTAATTTCATTTGAGTAAATTATACATAATGGAATGAAATTGAGAGAGATTGATTTAATTGAGGTGAGTTTAGACCCAAATTAGTTAAGTTAAGAACTTTTTCGTAAATATGAATTTATACGTATTTCGTCAAATGTGGTAAAAATTGATGTCAACATGTGTGTCTTGATGAGTCTATTAATATTTATAACATACATGTTTTCATTTGACTTCAAATGAAGCAATTGAGTCTTCATTTGACTCAAATTGAAAATAGGTATTAGTAAAGGGTTTTAGTGCAAAAATGACCTGTTATAAGGTTCTAAAAGAACCCATTTTAGTTGGAGAAATGCTCCTTCAGTTGTAACAACAGAGAGAGTGAGAGTTCTGAGTTTTCTTCTTCTTTCTTCATTCCTTCTTCATCAAGTGCTTGGACAAGGATATTCACAAGTGATTATAGACACAGGAATTGTGTGCTTCATCTTTCTCATCTTATAGCTTGATTTCTCTGGAGTTTAAGTTTAAGAAAAATTACAGAATTTCTGTCTTTGAGTTACAAGTAAGTGATTTGGATTGTTTTTCATATTTGAGTGTTGTGAATGATTTCTAGCACAACCAATTCAAGAAATTCTGTTTTGATTTGTCTTATGATGTTAGGTTTTTCAAGGAGGTTTCAATTGAGATTTTGATCTCAGATTTCAAAGTTAATAAAGAGGGTTTTGTGTTAAATCACAGCTATAAAGGCAAGTATAAATAGTTATTATGATTAAATGCTAGTTGTTATAGATTTCTTCTTAGTTATGTTGTGAAATCTGAATTCAGCCTTATATATGAGTTAAATTGTGGATGTGAATAATTGTTTTGAAGAAGATGGGTTCTTCTTATTCTTAATTTTATTCTTTTGAGATGGAAATGGTTGGATTTGCATCTATGTGTGTAAATGGGAGCAAGAAGGCTCAAATCCTATTGAAATGGTCTATGGAATGATATGTGACAGAGTAGGAAGGATTGGAAAGAAGGGGGTGGAAACACAGTGCAGAAATAGGTTGTGTTTGTTGAAATTTTGCCCAGAATTGGGCCAGCCGGATTAGGCTCGCTCGAGTGGGTCGGCCCATTGGGCCAACGATGCCAACTTTGAATGGCCATAACTTTTGACCTATACGTCCGATTTTTGAGTTCCATATATCGTTGGAAAGCTCTTGGAACGTAGAAACCAATGGTATACACCTCCTAGTGATCATAGATTGAGAGATGAAGTTGATATGGGGACAACTAAAACAAGTCCTAACCAAAATTGGTTCTATTTGAACCAACTGATGGTTTCATAAATGGTCCATAAAACCAAAAAAAAAAAAAAAAAAAAAAAATTAGTTTGCAGACTAATTAAAGAGCCGTAAGTTAATTACTCATTTCATAAAATAATAACCTTGGATTTAGATTCAAGATGATATGAGGGTTAACCAAATTTGGGTAATTGTAATCCAATAGTAATATTAGCTTTTAAAGCTAGTCGATAAAATATTGAATAATTATCCAAAATTAATAAGATTTCAGAATAGATTTCTGAATTTTAGGAAAAGAGCCTAACGATTATGTCAAGGCTATTAATATTATTTTACCACCATGGGTGTTAATTAAGGGGACTTTAATATACAAATTCACATAAATTGTGATGACCATCGAGAATAACACGTATATTAAACAACTGAGGATTTCACCTGAATGGTTGGTAAAATCTTAATTGAATTGTACATTGGATTGTAAATTGAATTGAATCCATGAAGGATTATGCATTAGATTTAATCGTATCGAATTGAATCCATTATTTGTAATTAAACGGGATTAATATGTTAATTGTATTATTGCTTTTGAGTCTGGCACTACATAGTGATTTTAATAAAACTCTTTAGAGCTGTTACTGCTGCAGCAGATTATTGGGAGTGTTCCGGAACTCCGTAGTGATGTCAGATGTCCCTAGCCCGGATACTGATAAATCTCACATTATATGAATCCTTCTGTCTGAAAGATGGTAATCCTTCCTTTTAGGAAGATGGAAATCGAATTGAAATGAAATGCTATTGTAGTTTTGCCAAAACATAAAAGACTCATTGATTTGAATTAAATGGTAATTGTAGTTGTCTAACATTGAATTAGACAGATGAAATTGTGTATTAGCATGTTAAATCATGTATCTGTTTATACATTGCTGAATTGTCAAATTCATAATGTTATTGATAGCATTATAGGCACAGTTGCCCATGCCGGTCCTTCTGAGACCAAAGCGCCAGCGGAGACGACCAATCAGATTCCTCCAGGAGGACTAGTTGAATGGAAGTGAAGCAATATCAAATGAGTATGATATTGAAAAAACAAATTGAGAGGAAAACTGTGAGTTGAACGAAATTGAAAGTGGTTTTGAAACGTTTCACACTTTTGATCCTTGCATTGTATTAAATATGCAAGTGATGAATTTTGTACATGATGTAAATGAGTTTTTGTTTTATACATAAGCAATGTATATTGTTATATTCTGCATAATGTGTAATGATATCCCTTGTGAATTTTATGTTTGAAGTTCACGGGAGTCAGTATGTGTCATGACTCGGAATTATCTCAAATTTAATCTTAATCTTGAGTTTGGGTCGTGTCATTCTTATTGTATGGCATCAGAGCAAAGTGAAAAAAAAAAAAAAAAAAAAGAAAACTTGTAAAATCCTTAGAAATTGTAAGGGTACGGTGAGGAAACGTTAGATTGTGAATCAAATCTTAGTGGTTGGATTTGATATTTATTGCTTTCACTAGAAATGTGATTTGCTTTTACTATATGTGATATATATGTGATAGAAGTATATAGATGTATATCTTATCTTCCTGTGTTAATTTTCATAATGGCATCTGGCTCTGGTAGCGGAGGAAATGGAGATAATAATCTTGATTATGTGGTTAGTAGGAAAGAAGGTCCTATACCCACTCCTCCTACTCCAAATAGTGATGCTAGATTTGCTGCTATTTTAGAGCAGATGACTAAAAGCCATGAAGCGCAGTTGAATATGCAAATTCAAATTAATACCATGCTGCAAGTACAAGCTCAAATACAAGCTCAAATGCAAATTCCACAAGTGCCACCAGTTCAACCATCACCTACTGTTGGTACTCAGGTAGTAGTTCAGTCTAAAGAGAAAGATCCTAATGTTCTTTATGAACAATTTAGGAAAAGGGAAGCTATTGAATTTCATGGTAAGGAAGATGCATTGGTAGCAGATGAGTGGATACAACACACTGAAGATGTGTTTGATACCATTGTTTGCACCTCAAAGCAAAATGTGTTACTTGCCTCTTCTATGCTGCAGGATGTAGCAAAAGATTTGTGGAAGGGTATTAAAGATACAATAATTGAAACACCTACAGCTACTATTTGGGAGAATTTTAAGAAACAATTTGAGAGGAACTTTGTTCCATAGCATGTAAGGCAGAAGAAAGAATCAGAATTTCTGAATCTGAAACAAGGGCAAATGACTGTAACAGTGTATGTACGTGCATTTATACAGTTGTCTAAATATGCTAAGGACCTGATTGATACAGAAGAGAAAAAGATAAAGAGGTTCATAAATGGTTTGAACCCAGCTTATAAGAAGATGGTCTTGGCAAGTCAAATGCCTGTGCATTTTGATGATGCAATAAACAGAGCATATACTGTTGAAGAAGTTCATCGTGAAGAGCTTGAATCAAATGCGGGTTCTAAAAGGAATAGTAGTCCTTGGTTTAAGAAGGGAGGCAAATTCAAAAATAAGAAGCAGAAGTATGTTGCTAAGGCTGAGGTTAGACCGGTTTGTGAGACGTGTGGAAAAGCTCACAAAATTAAAGCTTGTTGGAGAAACACTGGGGCATGTTTAGCTTGTGGTTCAATGGAACATAAAATGGCTCAATGTCCCAGAGTTAGAAGAGATAACCTAGCTCCACAGCAACAGCCTCTTAGAGGACAAGTAGCAAATCCTGCTCCTCCACAGCAACGTCAATGGCAGCAATGTCAGAGACAACAGCAACCACGGCAACAACAACAACAGAATCGTCCTCAAGTTGCAGGACAAGTCTATGCTGCAAATAGGGAACAAGCTGAAACTGCAACTAATGTGGTGGAAGGTATAATTTATGTTGATAATAGACCTGCGGTTGCATTATTTGACCCGTGGGTCTACTCATTCATTTGTTGCACCTCCATTTGTTTGTGATATACAAAAACAGATTAAACAGTTGTCATATGATTACTTTCAAAATAGATGAAGCTAATGCTAGTGTGTTATTTGAAGGAACACATAAGCAGTTTGATACAATGCTTGTTTCAGCAATAAAGGCTGAAAGAATGATGCGAAGTGGTTGTGAAGGCTACAGCGCATTCATCATTGAAAAGAAGCCAAAGAAGGAATTAGAGAATATTCCTGTAGTCTGTGAATTTCCAGATATATTTTCAAAAGAAGTGTCAGGTCTGCGTCCAGCAAGAGAAGTAGATTTTACTATAAAGCTTGTGCCGGGTGCTGCACCTATATCTGGGGCACCGTATAGAATGACACCGTCTGAATTACATGAATTAAAGAAACAAATACAGGATTTGCTCGATAAAGGTTTTATTAAACCTAGTGTCTCACCATGGGGAGCACCTGTATTGTTTGTCAAGAAGAATGATGGCACCCTACGTATGTGTATTGATTATTGATTATAGGCAATTGAATCAGATAACAATCAAGAACAAGTACCCGTTGCCTAGAATTGATGAGTTGTTTGATCAACTTCAGGGTACAGCTTATTTTTCTAAGATTGATCTCCGATCTAGATACCACCAGATTCGTGTTAAGAGATCAGGATGTGAAGAAAACAACATTCAGGACCCGATATGGGCATTATGAATTTCTAGTTATGCCTTTTGGATTAACGAATGCACCTGCAGTGTTTATGGCTTTGATGAACAGAATTTTTGCTACTTATTTAGACCAATTTGTTGTGATCTTCATTGATGACATCCTGGTATACTCAAAGTCAGAGCAAGAACATTCGCACCATCTCAGAACGACATTCCAATTGTTGAGAGACAATCAATTGTATACAAAGTTAGAGAAGTGTGATTTCTGGTTGCAGCGGTGACATTTTTATTACTAGAGAAGGATTAGTTGTGGATCCAGCTAAAATTGAAGCCATTACTAATTGGCAAAGTCCGAAGAATGTTCCAGAAGTTCGGAGCTTCTTAGGATTGGTTGGATATTACAGAAGATTTGTGAAAGATTTCTCTAGAATTGCAACACCATTCACAAAACTGACTCGGAAGAACATTGCATTTGTATGGGATGAAGAGTGTGAGTCTAGTTTTCAAGAATTGAAACAGAGATTAGTCTCGGCCCCAATTTTATCATTACCTAATGGCAAAGGAGGATTTGTAATTTATTTCGATGCTTTTGGTATTAGATTGAGATGTGTATTGATGCAGAATAATAGGGCCATTGCCTATGGTTCGCGTCAATTACAAGAACATGAGAAGAACTATGCTACTCATGATTTAGAGCTCGCAGCTGTTGTATTTGTTTTGAAGCAATAGAGGCACTATCTGTATGGTGAGACCTTTGAAGTTCATTGTGATCACAGAAGCCTTCAATATTTGTTCACTTAGAAAGATATTAATTTAAGGCAACGCCATTGGTTAGAGCTGATCAAAGATTATGATTTTCCATTCACTTATGTACCTGAAAAAGGTAATATAGTAGCTAATGCTTTAAGTAGGAAATCTGTTTATTTGACATCATTGGAACATGGGTGGAATATGATTGATGATTTCAAGGATTTTGATGTATCCGTTGAAATAATTAATGATCGAAAGATGATTGCAGCAATGTCTGTATTCGAACCACTCCTTATCAGAGATATTAAGAATAGGCAGTTCGAAGATCCTGAATTGGTGAAAATCAGGGATAACATTGCAGCTAGACCAGATTTTGTATTTAGTTGAAGGAGTTCTTTACTTCAGAGATAGATTATGTGTGCCAGCACAAAAAGATTTGAAGCAGGCAGTGATATTTGAAGCTCATCACACTCGCTATTCTATGCATCCAGGAAGTACAAAAATGTATAGAAGTCTCAAGGACAGGTTTTGGTGGAATAATATGAAGTGGGAGATAGCAGGCTATGTATCTTCATACTTGACCTGTCAGCGTGTGAAGTTTGAGCACAGAAAACTGCCTGGATTACTTCATCCTTTGCATATTCCTAGATGGAAGTGGGAACATTTGACTATGAACTTTGTATCTGGTTTACCAATGACCAGGAGACATCATGATACCGTATGGGTTATTGTGGATCGTCTTACAAAGTCAGCACATTTTCTTCCATTTAGAAAGGATATGGGATTCAGTGAAATGTCCAAGTTGTTTGTGAGGGAAGTGACTAGATTGCATGGAACACCAGTTTCGATTGTATCATATCGATACAGTCGGTTTGTTTCTACATTTTGGCAGTCATTTCAGAATTCGATGGGTACTAGACTTCGATTTAGTACTACATATCATCCACAGACAGATGGGCAGTCTGAAAGGACAATTCAGACATTGGAAGATTTACTTCGTGCTAGTGTTATGGATTTTGGTTGTGATTAGGATGAACATCTTGCGTTATGTGAATTTTCATACAACAGTTATCACTCCAGCATTGAAATGGCACCATTTGAAGCATTGTATGGTCGAAGATGTAGGACTCCAGTTAGCTGAGAAAAAGTTGGAACAAGAAGTTTCCATGGTCCTACTATCATTGCATAAACAGCTGAAAAAGTACGGAAAGTGCAAGATAGATTGAGAGTAGCTCGATCAAGACAGAAAAGTTATGCTGATAATCGTCGGCATGATTTGGAATTTGCTATTGATGATTGGGTATTTTTGAAAACTTCTCCAATGAAAGGTACTATCCGATTTGGGCAGAAAGGAAAGCTTTCACCGCGATATATTGAACCTTTCAAGGTAAAGAGCAGAATTGGAGATGTGGCTTATTGTCTAGATCTTCCATTGCAACTCTCTAGTATTCATAATGTATTTCATGTATCGATGCTTCGAAAGTATGTGGCAAATCCTACACACATCATTGACTATGATGAAATTCAAGTGCAACCGAATGCCACATATGTTGAGAAGCCAATTCAGATTATTGATACCAAGGAGCAAGTTATCCGTACAAGAACTATTAAATGGGTTAAAGTCCTTTGAGCTCATCATGAACCTAATGAAGCCACGTGGGAGTTGGAAGAACAAATGGCTCGAAAATATCCAGAGCTATTTGGTCAAGTAAGTTTTACTTATTGTCTAGTTTTACTTGTTGTCTTTATACTTATTTTATTTATGTTTCATTTGGAGGACCGAATGATTCTAAAAGTTTAGGAGAATGTTACACCCCAACCCGAGTTAATCAGGATTAACTCTAATTAATCGAGATTAAAGCAAATTGAGCATGATTAATCAACTCAATGGTGATTAGTGACTAAAATGGGTCAAATTAATTTCATTTGAGTAAATTATACATAATGGAATGAAATTGAGAGAGATTGATTTAATTGAGGTGAGTTTAGACCCAAATTAGTTAAATTAAGAACTTTTTCGTAAATATGAATTTATACGTATTTCGTCAAATGTGGTAAAAATTGATGTCAACATCTGTATCTCGATGAGTCTATTAATATTTCTAACATACATGTTTTCATTTGACTTCAAATGAAGCAATTGGGTCTTCATTTGACTCAAATTGAAAATAAGTATTAGTAAAGGGTTTTAGTGCAAAAATGACCTGTTATAAGGTTCTAAAAGAACCCATTTCAGTCAGTGAAATGCTCCTTCAGTTGTAACAATAGAGAGAGTGAGAGTTCTGAGTTTTCTTCTTCTTTCTTCATTCCGTCTTCATCAAGTGCTTGGAAAAGGATATTCACAAGTGATTATAGACAAAGGAATTGTGTGCTTCATCTTTCTCATCTTATAGCTTGATTTCTCTGGAGTTTAACTTTGAGAAAAAATAAAGAATTTCTGTCTTTGAGTTACAAGTAAGTGATTTGGATTCTTTTTCATATTTGAGTGTTGTGAGTGATTTCTAGCACAACCAATTCAAGAAATTCTGTTTTGATTTGTCTTATGATGTTAGGTTTTTCAAGGAGGTTTCAATTGAGATTTTGATCTCAGATTTCAAAGTTAATAAAGAGGGTTTTGTGTTAAATCACAGCTATAAAGGCAAGTATAAATAGTTATTATGATTAAATGCTAGTTGCTATAGATTTCTTCTTGGTTATGTTGTGAAATTTGAATTCAGCCTTATATATGAGTTAAATTGTGGATGTGAATAATTGTTTTGAAGAAGAAGATGGGTTCTTCTTATTCTTATTTTATTCTTTTGAGATGGAAATGGTTGGATTTGCATGTATGTGTGTAAATGGGAGCAAGAAGGCCCAAATCCTATTGAAATGGTCTATGGAATGATTTGTGATGGAGTAGGAAGGATTGGAAAGAAGGGGGTGGAAACACAGTGCGGAAACAGGTTGTGTTTGCTGAAATTTTGCCCAGAATTGGGCCAGTCGGATTGGGCCCGCTCGAGTGGGTCGGCCCATTGGGCCAACAATGCCAACTTTGAATGGCCATAACTTTTGACCTATACGTCCGATTTTTGAGTTCCATATATCGTTGGAAAGCTCTTGGAACGTAGAAATCAATGGTATATACCTCCTAGTGATCATAGATTGAGAGATGAAGTTGATATGGGGACAACTAAAACAAGTCCTAACCAAAATTGGTTCTATTTGAACCAATTGATGGTTTCATAAATGGTCCATAAAACCAAAAAAAAAATAGTTTGAAGACTAATTAAAGAGCCGTAAGTTAATTACTCATTTCATAAAATAATATCCTTGGATTTAGATTCAAGATGATATGAGGGTTAACCAAAGGTTAACCAAATTTGGGTAATTGTAATCCAATAGTAATATTAGCTTTTAAAGCTAGCCGATAAAATATTGAATAATTATTCAAAATTAATAAGATTTCAGAATAGATTTCTGAATTTTAGGAAAAGAGCCTATCGATTATGTCAAGGCTGTTAATATTATTTTACCACCATGGGTGTTAATTAAGGGGACTTTAATATACAAATTCACATAAATTGTGATGACCATCGAGAATAACACGTAAATTAAACAACTGAGGATTTCACCTGAATGGTTGGTAAAATCTTAATTGAATTGTACATTGGATTGTAAATTGAATTAAATCCATGAAGGATTGTGCATTAGATTTAATCGTATCGAATTGAATCCATTATTTGTAATTAAACGGGATTAATATGTTAATTGTATTATTGCTTTTGAGTCTGGCACTACATAGTGATTTTAATAAAGCTCTTTAGAGCTGTTACTGCTGCAGCAGATTATTGGGAGTGTTCCGGAATTCCGTGGTGATGTCAGATGTCCCTGGCCCGGAGACTGATAAATCTCACATTATATGAATCCTTCTGTCTGAAAGATGGTAATCCTTCCTTTTAGGAAGATGGAAATCGAATTGAAATGAAATGCTATTGTAGTTTTGCCAAAACATGAAAGACTCATTGATTTGAATTAAATGGTAATTGTAGTTGTCTAACATTGAATTAGACAGATGAAATTGTGTATTAGCATGTTAAATCATGTATCTGTTTATGCATTGCTGAATTGTCAAATTCATAATGTTATTGATAGCATTATAGGCACAGTTGCCCATGCCGGTCCTTCTGAGACCAAAGCGCCAGCGGAGACGACCGATCAGATTCCTTCAGGAGGACTAGTTGAATGGAAGTGAAGCAATATCATATGAGTATGATATTGCAACGAAAAAAAATTTTGAGAGGAAAACTTTGAGTTGAACGAAATTGAAAGTGGTTTTGAAACGTTTCACACTTTTGATCCTTGCATTGTATTAAATATGCAAGTGATGAATTTTGTACATGATGTAAATGAGTTTTTGTTTTATACATAAGCAATGTCTATTGTTATATTTCGCATAATGTGTAATGATATCCCTTGTGAATTTTATGTTTGAAGTTCACAGTAGTAAGTATGCGTCACGACTCGAAATTATCTCAAATTTAATCTTAATCTTGGGTTCGGGTCGTGTCAACAATGGAGGACTATTTGAACTGTTTGTAGCTGAGTGAAGAGCTTTCATATGTGTGTAGCCCATGGCTGGAAGGAGACCAATTTTGAGATGTCACCCACAGTTGAAATGATTAGATCTAAATTCTTCTACTTTAGAATATCTGATTGCAAATATCATTCTACGACATGTGAATGATTTCTAGCTCTAGTTCTTCTACTTTTAAGAATATCAGATTGCAAATATCTTTCTATGCCATCAAATTTGTAAATAAAAGATAAAGAAACAAGGACCTTCCAGCTATGTTGGGACATTTCTTAACTGTTGGGCCCACTTCGTAGTTAGGGACATCATACAGTTAGTAATACAGGGAGACTGTTAAAATTATTGTAAACCATGGCAACTAACCTTTATCTTTGGTCCTTCTCTTTAAGTAAAACATGAAGATGCTGATAAGAATTATGGAAATAATTGGAATTATGACCCCAATGATTATCCATATCAGTCTTTTATTGCTTCCACCTGAAACAAAAGGAGAATCCAATTAGTTGAAAATTACTATTAACTACTATTCATATATGGGGGATATTCATGTGCATCTATACCTCACCTATGTACTTGAAAATTCACTTTTGTACTTGAAAATCCTCATTTATGGAAGCGTCTTTCACCCTATGGTGAGGGATGGATGCACATGAATATTCTCATTCATATATATATATATATATATGGGGAACATTCATGTGCATCAAGCCCTCACCATATGGTGAGGGACACTTCCATAAATGGGGATTTTCAAGTACAAAAGTGAATTTTTAAGTACATAGAGTGAGGTACACTTCTTTGTCTTCATGTGCAAAAAGGGAAAGTGCCCCTCACCCTATGGTGAGGGATAGATGCACATGAATATTCTCCATATATATATATTCATATAGCTCACTCCACTTCTTAATAGAAGTATTCTCCACAATTTCAGAAGCCGTACATTTGGCCTACCATTCATTAGTCTATGTTTGAAATTTTACACATGAAAATATAGGTACCAACAAAAAATTTCAACCTGAGCTAGGGCCACCATAGAATTGATCACTTGTAATTGTAAAATAAGTGACTTAAGTCAAGTGGAATTGATCTTGTGTACATTTGATCAATACAATGAGGCTTGTGCCCCAATTGGAGTAAAATTTGGATGAGCTCAATTCAGTTGTATGAGCAATTTGGTATCAGGAAGTTGGATCTATCATATACGGGCTTGTATGGATTTTCTATATTGGATCGCTGATGTAGATCCACACTCTAAAGATAGCCATTCTATTTTTACAATTTGTATTTATTAACCAACCTAAAAGAGGAAAATTTCCCCAAAAATTAAGGAAAAATTCAAATTAAAAGTCACTTGTAATCAACCTCATTAAGGATTAACAAGACTCGAGATGAGAGAAAAATCGCCCAAATTAGGAAGGGGATTGGTGATGTCCAACACCCAATGCACAATGAATCAGTTTAAAAAGGCGAGCTACTCTCTTCCTTATTATTTGTAATGTTTTTTCTTAAATCTTTGTCATAACTATCTCTAACCATACCCATTCACAAATTTATAAAATGCCGTAATGAAAATTTTTATTGGAAAGGAAATCACCTTCAAGGAAAAATGGAAAATATAGAAAGAGTCTAAGAATTTGTACATTTGGTGATTACAAGTAATGTTTTGTTGTTGCCATTGTTCAAGCTTTCTAGCACACTCACTTGTTCTGATATTCCTTAACTAGCTCCTTGTTTTGCTTCAGGCAATCCCTATTGAAATGACTTTCTTTATCATAGTAATAGCAAGTGATCCTGCATTTTCCTTTTGAATTGAAGTGACCCCGATCTCCAAACACTTCTACTTGGATCTTCCCTTTTACTCAATTCAAGTCTGCCAGTGACATGAGACCTTCTTCTTGAGAATTTTTTTATGTTAATGTTATTCTTCATTATTTCATTAGGTCTCAAATTTATAAAGAAATCCGATTAAGTATTGTGCTAGTTGTCGGCTACCTAACACACAACCCTCCTCCTTTGTCCGGGCTTGCGTGGAGGAAAAGTATTCTTATACCCATATACAAGAACAAAGGAGATATTCAGAACTATGCAAACTACCGCGGGATTAAATTGATGAGTCATACAATGAAATTATGGGAGAGAGTTATTGAGAGAAGACTGAGAAGAACAACAAACGTTTCAGAGAATCAATTTAGTTTTATGCCTGAGAGATCAACCATGGAGGCTATCTTTATCCTGAGAAGGTTAATAGAACAGTATAGAGAAGGTCAGAGAGATTTACATATGGTGTTCATTGACTTGGAGAAGGCTTATGACCGGGTTCGTAGGGAGATTCTATTGAGAGTACTGGAAAAGAAAAGAGTGTGTGTCGCATATATTGAGGCGATAAAGGATATGTATGATAGAGTCGTGACATCTATAAGAACGACTGGCGGAGAGAGTAAAGAGTTTCATATCATGATTGGTCTACACCAAGGCTCAGCGTTAAGCCTGTATTTAAGAACGACTGGCGGAGAGAGTAAAGAGTTTCATATCATGATTGGTCTACACCAAAGCTCAGCGTTAAGCCCGTACTTGTTTGTCCTAGTTATGGATGGGATTACAAGACATATCCAAGATGCGGTGTCATGGTATATGCTATTTGCAGATGACATTGTTTTAGTGGAAGAGGCGAGAGAATGAGTGAATGCTAAGCTAAAATTGTAGCGGAAAACTTTAGAGACTAAAGGATTTAGGCTAAGTCGATGCAAGACGGAATATATGGAATGCAAGTTTAGTCAAAGTGGGACACATGGTAACATAGAAGTAAGTTTGGGCACACAAAAGATTGTAGAGAAAGAAAACTTTAGATATCTTGGATCTATGGTGCAACAAGATGGAGGGATTAATACTGATGTAAGTCACAGAATTCAGGCGGGGTGGACCAAATGGAAGAGTGCTTCGGGCGTCATGTGTGATCGGAAAGTCCCCTCAAGGTTAAATGAAAGTATTATAAGGTGGTGGTACGCCCAGCGTTGTTATATGGATCGGAGTGTTGGGCAGTAAAGCATAATCATGTTAAGAAGATGGAAGTTGCGGAGATGAGAATGCTAAGATGGATGTGCGGGATCACAAGGAGAGATAGGATTAGGAACGAGGAGATTATGGACAAAATAGGGATAGCACCGATTGAAGATTAAATGAGAGAAAATCAACTGAGATGGTTCGGCCATGTTAGAAAGCATCCAACGGAGGCACCTGTTAAAAGGTGTGAAAGCATGGAAATTGCCAGGAGTAGGAGAGGGTGAGAGAGACCCAAGAGAAGTTGGAAAGAAACTATTAAACATGACTTTGCCTACATGGATCTAACAGAGGACATGGCCCTTAACAGATTTGATTGGCGTCGTCAAATACATATAGCCGACCCCGCCTAGTGGGAAAAGGCTTGCTTTGGTTTGGTTTGGTTTAATGTTATTCTTCATTATTTCATTTGACTAAAGAGCACTAGTTACTTCTTCAATCACAATAGTCAGTTTCCATATACCAGAGTCATCACCGCGATAGGGGCAATGATGACAAAAGAAGTAATGTCTTGTCTTCTTCCTTGATCTTTACCTCTAGACTCAACAAATGTTTACAATCATGTTCAACTCGTTGAGATGCTACCATAGAAACAAATTTTTTGCCATCTTTAGAAAATAAAAGTATGTGTTTTCCAAAAAAAATTTGTTAGTTAAGGATTCTGACATATACGGACTTTGAGCTTCGTCAGTAATCCTAGAGTAGTTTCTTCATGACATTTTGTAAAACACCATCATGGACTCCAACGCATATTGCACTTATGGCCTTTTCCTCCAGCACCTCCCAATCCTCGTCCTTGTCATCGTTGTCATCTTTGCAAAGCCTTTTTACCATGTTGTGTCAGCACATTCTTCATTCCTCTTTACCATAGATCTTTTGCTCACATCATGAATCGAATTTGTGTTTACTTGAATCTCTCATTGCAAATCAAAGCCCAGGTTACTCCAAAATTCACATAAGAATTCTACCTCTGGATTGGTCAACTATCCTTGATCGGATCCATTGATGTGGCAGTGGTTGATGTCACTGCTAACTTTGCTTAAGACGTCAGTACCTATCAGTTGACTAGTTGTGTTCTTCAATGGGCTTCAGCCATCTAAAAATACACGGGGCCAAACACTTTCCCCTTCTTTTGTTACTTCCTTTTTTCTTTCCTCCTTCCTCCTTCCTCCTTCCTCCTTCCTCCTCCTTTCATTGCCAAAAAGTGGTTGGGTCAGGTTGACCTCCCTTTGGGGTGGCTTGAGGTTTCTTGACCCATATAAAACGGCTTAAATATGGGTTGGGATTCAACCTATCGATCCCCCTAGTCAACCCGACTTGCTTTTATTTGACCCAAACCCATTTTTCACTCCCAGCAACTTTCACAAAGATTCCACCAGCAGGGCGGGTTAGTCCCACTATGATCTCATCACTCAAGTGAACAATGATTACATTATTCAACTATTAGGTGAGTGGGTGCGACATGAATCCATCATTAGACGAGTAGCATTTATCGTGACTCTTCATCTAAGTGGGTGGGAACGACTACGATCACAAAATCAAAGAATTACGATGGTCATATGTGGCGAGGTACATGATTATCGTTTTCTTTTTTTAGGCGATAACAAGATTTCATTTAAGGAGAAAAGGAGAGACAAAGAACATCAAAACAAAGGAACAAAGGAAAGAGAAGGTACAAGGAATCAACCTATGGATCCCTCCCTTGGCTAACACATCCGTCATGGAATTAGCGGATCTAAACAAATGACGGAAGGTAACATTTATGTTGGTCGATAACTCCCTAATTTCATTAAAATGAAATTGAAGTTTCCATGGGTTAGCCTTCTTGTTAGACACTCAAGCAATTGCATTAGAGGAATCACTTTCCATAAGAAGTGCACCACCATATCTTCTAGAGAACAACCACAGACCTTCCAAAATAGCTAGGACCTCTGCTTCAGTGGAATTACACACACCAACGTTCTTGGAAAACATAAGTAATACCTCTCCCTTGCTATTCCGAAGCACACCTCCAATCCCTGCTTGACTCGGCTTACCCCTTGAAGCGCCATCCACATTGAACTTTAAAACCTCATCCAAAGGGGGATACCTCTAGAAGCATTGAACACTTCAATGAGGAAGCATTTAACCAAAACCAGAGAAACGAAGTAATAGAAATCGCACTGAGTGAATCCACCCGGCGCCAGAGTTTCTCGCAGAAGCAAACCTGAACTTCACATAATAATCAAGCAAAATCCTACCTGCCAGCGATCATAAGCTTCTTTCTAGATCAACTTTGAATAAACTCCTTCTTTCTTAACTTCTTCACTGGAATCTACAAGCTCTTCCGCAATCAACACTACATCAAGAAATTTGCCTCACAACAAGCCCTTGAAAAGGCTTAATTATAGAAAGACAACTTCATGCAAGCTTTATCAAAATCCTAGCCAAGGCGTACATTAAACAACCTAACTAGCTATTGTGGAGTGTATCAAGCATATATACTCTCACAGCATTAGGATCTTTGAAATGACGAGCTATATACAAAAAGCTTGTACTCATCTCTCTGTTAATTCTACCCCTTGATGTAACTCAAGACAAGAAACATAACAAGTCTGCTTTCAGAAATTCCCACGCTGCTTTGATGAAAACGAAGTTGAAACTGTTCCGGACCCAAAGCTTTGTTCCCATCACACTCCTCCAATGGCTCTATACACCTCATCCTCCTCGAATTCCCCTTTCCAACCAGCTCTAAGTGGTTTGAGGACATTGAGGAAAGGAAAGGCCGTCAACTTTGGCCTTGCACCCGCTTCACTGTTATAGAGATCTTTGAAGAAATGCACAACTCTTCCTTGACCTCTTGGGGACTCTCAAAAGTCCCTACCACCAAACGAAAATTTACCGATATAGTTGATTCTGGCTCCATATAGTTACCATCCGGTGGAGAGATTGCCAGTGTTTTATCCCCTTTCCTTAAGCAAATAAACTCTAGAATTCCTGCTTCCAGGAAATTTCGCCCAAACGGTTGAATTCCAAATCTCCTTTCGGCGTCCTGTTTACACATATCATCCGTCCGCGAACTCCCAGTCTTCTCATTAGCTTTCTCAAGATCTTCACAACTTTTACCAAGGTTTCCTCTGTTTCATTCACCTTACCAAAAAACTTTCTACTCCCACCTCTTATATTCCTTTAGAGCACTAAGTCTGCAAACCACACCCCCACCCCACCCCCACACCCAAGACACTAAGTCTGCAAACACACAAACTCTGCTTGATACAACACGTCTAGCCAAATCGAGGAACCCTTTTTGTTTCTGAACAACCCTAGTTGCACAGAATTGGCCTAGAGACCCCAATCCAGCATTTCTAGAGCGATAATAATGGGACAGATGGTTGAAGATTCAACCTAAGGGACGAGCTCCAACTGAATAATTCCTCAAATGTGATCCATACCACTCCTAAGAAAACGAATATCAAGTCTACATTCCTACTCATAGCACTCAGTCCCTATTGTTAGACCCAAGTGAATTTTCTCCCTGAAGAGGCAAGTCAATCAAATCTTCACCCTTTTTCTCATATAGATACCTGACCATATTAAAATCACCCGAAGACCCACGGGACATGCCACTAGGTTTTAAATTGGTCAACAAATTGAGAACATCAGACATATCAGCCTAAACATTTGGACCAAACACATTAGCAATAGCCCAATCGAAGTCATCACTAGCCCCACGAGCTTTGATTGCCAACACTCTTTTGAGACTTTAAAACATTATCTACATGTAAGATCCCATCCTTCCAAATAGTAATCAAACCGCCAGAAGCACCCACCGATGGAACCCAATCCCAAGCGCACCCGCTATTGCCCCAAATATCTCTAATAACACTGTGAATTTTCAAGGCCACTTTTGTTTCTTGTAACAGCAGAACATCCACTTTGTGTTTCTTAACCATTCTCGTAATTATCGTCCTCTTTTCAAACCTATGAAAGCCTCTGACATTCAAGTTAACAATAATCATTGAAAATAATTTTAAAAAAAAAAACCCAATAAAAGAATAATCAAGAAGCAACAAACATACCTCCCGCCTCTAACATCTCCAATTGAGTAAGTCTTTGTTTCATCTCATCTTCATCTACCCCATAGGATAGACCCACCAGCAGACCCACTTCAAACACTTGATTGGTCTCTTCAACCACAGCCAACGGGATATCCTTGGATCCACTATCAG
>QPKB01000007.1:5346486-5453046 GCA_003546025.1 Camphora micrantha
ATGTACCTGGAAAAGGTAATATAGTAGCTAATGCTTTAAGTAGGAAATCTGTTTATTTGGCATCATTGGAACATGGGTGGAATATGATTAATGATTTCAAGGATTTTAATGTATCCGTTGAAATAATTAATGATCGAAAGATGATTTGCAGCAATGTCTGTATTTGAACCACTCCTTATCAGAGATACTAAGAATAGGCAGTTCGAAGATCCTGAATTGGTGAAAATCAGGGATAACATTGCAGCTAGACCAGATCTTGTATTAGTTGAAGGAGTTCTTTACTTCAGAGATAGATTATGTGTGCCAGCACAAGAAGATTTGAAGCAGGCAGTAATATTTGAAGCTCATCACACTCGCTATTCTATGCATCCAGGAAGTACAAAAATGTATAGAAATCTCAAGGACATGTTTTGGTGGAATAATATGAAGTGGTAGATAGCAGGCTATGTATCTTCATACTTGACCTGTCAGCGTGTGAAGTTTAAGCACAGAAAACCGCCTGGATTACTTCATCCTTTGCATATTCCTAGATGGAAGTAGGAACATTTGACTATGGACTTTGTATCTGATTTACCAATGACCAGGAGACATCATGATACCGTATGGGTTATTGTGGATCGTCTTACAAAGTCAGCACATTTTCTTCCATTTAGAAAGGATATGGGATTCAGTGAAATGTCCAAGTTGTTTGTGAGGGAAGTGACTAGATTGCATGGAACACCAGTTTCGATTGTATCAGATCGAGACAGTCGGTTTGTTTCTACATTTTGACAGTCATTTCAGAATTCGATGGGTACTAGACTTCGATTTAGTACTACATATCATCCATAGACAGATGGGCAGTCTGAAAGGACAATTCAGACATTGGAAGATTTGCTTCGTGCTAGTGTTATGGATTTTGGTTGTGATTGGGATGAACATCTTGCGTTGTGTGAATTTTCATACAACAACAGTTATCACTCCAGCATTGAAATGGCACCATTTGAAGCATTGTATGGTCGAAGATGTAGGACTCCAGTTAGCTGAGAAGAAGTTGGAACAAGAAGTTTCCATGGTCCTACTATCATTGCATAAACAGCTGAAAAAGTGCAGAAAGTGCAAGATAGATTGAGAGTAGCCCGATCAAGACAGAAAAGTTATGCTGATAATCGTCGGCGTGATTTGGAATTTGCTATTGATGATTGGGTATTTTTGAAAACTTCTCCAATGAAAGGTACTATCCGATTTGGGCAGAAAGGAAAGCTTTCACCGCGATATATTGAACCTTTCAAGGTAAAGAGCAGAATTGGAGATGTGGCTTATCGTCTAGATCTTCCATTGCAACTCTCCAGTATTCATAATGTATTTCATATATCGATCATTCGAAAGTATGTGGCAAATCCTACACACATCATTGACTACGATGAAATTCAAGTTCAACCGAACACCACATATGTTGAGAAGCCAATTCAGATTATTGATACCAAGGAGCAAGTTCTCCGTACAAGAACTATTAAATGGGTTAAAGTCCTTTGAGCTCATCATGAACCTAATGAAGCCACGTGGGAGTTGGAAGAACAAATGGCTCGAAAATATCCAGAGCTATTTGGTCAAGTAAGTTTTACTTATTGTCTAGTTTTACTTGTTGTCTTTATACTTATTTTATTTATGTTTCATTTGGAGGACCGAATGATTCTAAAAGTTTAGGAGAATGTTACACCCCAACCCGAGTTAATCAGGATTAACTCTAATTAATCGAGATTAAAACAAATTGAGCATGATTAATCAACTTAATGGTCATTAGTGACTAAAATGGGTCAAATTAATTTCATTTGAGTAAATTATACATAATGGAATGAAATTGAGAGATATTGATTTAATTGAGGTGAGTTTAGACCCAAATTAGTTAAGAACTTTTTCGTAAATATGAATTTATACGTATTTCGTCAAATGTGGTAAAAATTGATGTCAACATGTGTATCTCGATGAGTCTATTAATATTTCTAACATACATGTTTTCATTTGACTTCAAATGAAGCAATTGGGTCTTCATTTGACTCAAATTGAAAATAAGTATTAGTAAAGGGTTTTAGTGCAAAAATGACCTGTTATAAGGTTCTAAAAGAACCCATTTCAGTCAGTGAAATGCTCCTTCAGTTGTAACAATAGAGAGAGTGAGAGTTCTGAGTTTTCTTCTTCTTTCTTCATTCCGTCTTCATCAAGTGCTTGGAAAAGGATATTCACAAGTGATTATAGACAAAGGAATTGTGTGCTTCATCTTTCTCATCTTATAGCTTGATTTCTCTGGAGTTTAACTTTGAGAAAAATTAAAGAATTTCTGTCTTTGAGTTACAAGTAAGTGATTTGGATTCTTTTTCATATTTGAGTGTTGTGAGTGATTTCTAGCACAACCAATTCAAGAAATTCTGTTTTGATTTGCCTTATGATGTTAGGTTTTTCAAGGAGGTTTCAATTGAGATTTTGATCTCAGATTTCAAAGTTAATAAAGAGGGTTTTGTGTTAAATCACAGTTATAAAGGCAAGTATAAATAGTTATTATGATTAAATGCTAGTTGCTATAGATTTCTTCTTGGTTATGTTGTGAAATTTGAATTCAGCCTTATATATGAGTTAAATTGTGGATGTGAATAATTGTTTTGAAGAAGAAGATGGGTTCTTCTTATTCTTATTTTATTCTTTTGAGATGGAAATGGTTGGATTTGCATGTATGTGTGTAAATGGGAGCAAGAAGGCCCAAATCCTATTGAAATGGTCTATGGAATGATTTGTGATGGAGTAGGAAGGATTGGAAAGAAGGGGGTGGAAACACAGTGCGGAAACAAGTTGTGTTTGCTGAAATTTTGCCCAGAATTGGGCCAGTCGGATTGGGCCCGCTCGAGTGGGTCGGCCCATTAGGCCAACAATGCCAACTTTGAATGGCCATAACTTTTGACCTATACGTCCGATTTTTGAGTTCCATATATCGTTGGAAAGCTCTTGGAACGTAGAAATCAATGGTATATACCTCTTAGTGATCATAGATTGAGAGATGAAGTTGATATGGGGACAACTAAAACAAGTCCTAACCAAAATTGGTTCTATTTGAACCAATTGATGGTTTCATAAATGGTCCATAAAACCAAAAAAAAAAAAAAATAGTTTGAAGACTAATTAAAGAGCCGTAAGTTAATTACTCATTTTATAAAATAATATCCTTGGATTTAGATTCAAGATGATATAAGGGTTAACCAAAGGTTAACCAAATTTGGGTAATTGTAATCCAATAGTAATATTATCTTTTAAAGCTAGCCGATAAAATATTGAATAATTATTCAAAATTAATAAGATTTCAGAATAGATTTCTGAATTTTAGGAAAAGAGCCTATCGATTATGTCAAGGCTGTTAATATTATTTTACCAGCATGGGTGTTAATTAAGGGGACTTTAATATACAAATTCACATAAATTGTGATGACCATCAAGAATAATACGTAAATTAAACAACTGAGGATTTCACCTGAATGGTTAGTAAAATCTTAATTGAATTGTACATTGGATTGTAAATTGAATTAAATCCATGAAGGATTGTGCATTAGATTTAATCGTATCGAATTGAATCCATTATTTGTAATTAAACGGGATTAATATGTTAATTGTATTATTGCTTTTGAGTCTGGCACTACATAGTGATTTCAATAATGCTCTTTAGAGCTGTTACTGCTGCAGCAGATTATTGGGATCGAGTGTTCCGGAACTCCATGGTGATGTCAGATGTCCCTGACCCGGACACTGATAAATTCCACATTATATGAATCTTTCCGTATGGAAGATGGTAATCCTTCTTTTTAGGAAGATGGAAATTGAATTGAAATGAAATGCTATTGTAGTTTTGCCAAAACATGAAAGACTCATTGATTTGAATTAAATGGTAATTGTAGTTGTCTAACATTGAATTAGACAGATGAAATTGTATATTAGCATGTTAATTCATGTATCTGTTTATACATTGCTGAATTGTCAAATTCATAATATTATTGATGGCATTATAGGCACAATTGCCCATGCCGATCCTTCTGAGACCAAAGCGCCAGCGGAGACGACCGATTAGGTTCCTCCAAGAGGACTAGTTGAATGGAAGTGAAGCAATATCATATGAGTATGATATTGCAATGAAAAAAAATTTTGAGAGGAAAACTTTGAGTTGAACGAAATTGAAAGTGGTTTTGAAACGTTTCACACTTTTGATCCTTGCATTGTATTAAATATGCAAGTGATGAATTTTGTGCATGATGTAAATGAGTTTTTGTTTTATACATAAGCAATGTCTATTGTTATATTTCGCATAATGTGTAATGATATCTCTTGTGAATTTTATGTTTGAAGTTCACAGGAGTAAGTATGTGTCACGACTCGAAATTATCTCAAATTTAATCTTAATCTTGGGTTCGGGTCGTGTCAACAATGGAGGACTATTTGAACTGTTTGTAGTTGAGTGAAGAGCTTTCATATGTGTGTAGCCCATGGCTGGAAGGAGACCAATTTTGAGATGTCACCCACAGTTGAAATGATTAGATCTAAATTCTTCCACTTTAGAATATCCGATTGCAAATATCTTTCTACGACATGTGAATGATTTCTAGCTCTAATTCTTCTACTTTTAAGAATATCAGATTGCAAATATCTTTCTATGTCATCAAATTTGTAAATAAAAGATAAAGAAACAAGGACCTTCCAGCTATGTTGGGACATTTCTTAACTGTTGGGCCCACTTCGTAGTTAGGGACATCATACAGTTAGTAATACAGGGAGACTGATAAAATTATTGTAAACCATGGCAACTAACCTTTATCTTTGGTCCTTCTCTTTAAGTAAAACATGAAGATGCTGATAAGAATTATGGAAATAATTGGAATTATGACCCCAATGATTATCCATATCAGTCTTTTATTGCTTCCACCTGAAACAAAAGGAGAATCCAATTAGTTGAAAATTACTATTAACAACCATTCATATATGGGAGATATTCATGTGCATCTATACCTCGCCTATGTACTTGAAAATTCACTTTTTGTACTTGAAAATTCCCATTTATGGAAGCGTCTTTCACCCTATGGTGAGGGATGGATGCACATGAATGTTCTCATTCATATATATATATATATATGGGGAACATTCATGTGCATCTAGCCCTCACCATATGGTGAGGGACACTTCCATAAATGGGGATTTTCAAGTACAAAAGTGAATTTTTAAGTACATAAAGTGAGGTACACTTCTTTGTCTTCATGTGCAAGAAGGGAAAGTGCCCCTCACCCTATGGTGAGGGATAGATGCACATGAATATTCTCCATATATATATATATATATATATATTCATATAGCTCACTCCACTTCTTAACAGAAGTATTCTCCACAATTTCAGAAGCCGTACATTTGGCCTACCATTCATAAGTCTATGTTTGAAATTTTACACATGAAAATATAGGTACCAACAAAAAATTTCAACCTGAGCTAGGGCCACCATAGAATTGATCACTTGTAATTGTAAAATAAGTGACTTAAGTCAAGTGGAATTGATCTTGTGTACATTTGATCAATACAATGAGGCTTGTGCCCCAATTGGAGTAAAATTTGGATGAGCTCAATTCAGTTGTATGAGCAATTTGGTATCAGGAAGTTGGATCTATCATATACGGGCTTGTATGGATTTTCTAAATTGGATCGCTGATGTAGATCCACACTCTAAAGATAGCCATTCTATTTTTACAATTTGTATTTATTAACCAACCTAAAAAAGAAAAATTTCCCCAAAAATTAAGGAAAAATTCAAATTAAAAGTCACTTGTAATCAACCTCATTAAGGATTAACAAGACTCGAGAAGAGAGAAAAATCGCCCAAATTAGGAAGGGGATTGGTGATGTCCAACACCCAATGCACAATAAATCAGTTTAAAAAGGCGAGCTACTGTCTTCCTTATTATTTGTAATGTTCTTTCTTAAATCTTTGTCATAACTATCTCTAACCATACCAATTCACAAATTTATAAAATGCCGTAATGAAAATTTTTATTGGAAAGGAAATCACCTTCAAGGAAAAATGGAAAATATAGAAAGAGTCTAAGAATTTGTACATTTGGTGATTACAAGTAATGTTTTGTTGTTGCCATTGTTCAAGCTTTCTAGCACACTCACTTGTTCTAATATTCCTTAACTAGCTCCTTATTTTGCTTCAGGCAATCCCTATTGAAATGACTTTCTTTATTATAGTAATAGCAAGTGATCCTGCATTTTCCTTTCGAATTGAAGTGACCCCGATCTCCAAACACTTCTACTTGGATCTTCCCTTTTACTCAATTCAAGTCTGACATTGACATGAGACCTTCTTCTTGAGATTTTTTTTATGTTAATGTTATTCTTCATTATTTCATTAGGTCTCAAATTTATAAAGAAATCCGATTGAGTATTGTGCTGGCTGTCGGCTACCTAACACACAACCCTCCTCCTTTGTCCGGGCTTGCATGGAGGAAAAGTATTCTTATACCCATATACAAGAACAAAGGAGATATTCAGAACTATGCAAACTACCGCGGGATTAAATTGATGAGTCATACAATGAAATTATGGGAGAGAGTTATTGAGAGAAGACTAAGAAGAACAACAAACGTTTCATAAAATCAATTTAGTTTTATGCCTGAGAGATCAACCATGGAGGCTATCTTTATCCTGAGAAGGTTAATAGAACAGTATAGAGAAGGTCAGAGAGATTTACATATGGTGTTCATTGACTTGGAGAAGGCTTATGACCGGGTTCGTAGGGAGATTCTATTGAGAGTACTGGAAAAGAAAAGAGTGTGTGTCGCATATATTGAGGCGATAAAGGATATGTATGATAGAGTTGTGACATCTACAAGAACGACTGGCGGAGAGAGTAAAGAGTTTCATATCATGATTGGTCTACACCAAGGCTCGGCGTTAAGCTTGTATTTAAGAACGACTGGCAGAGAGAGTAAAGAGTTTCATATCATGATTGGTCTACACCAAGGCTCAGCGTTAAGCCTGTACTTGTTTGTCCTAGTTATGGATGGGATTACAAGACATATCCAAGATGAGGTGTCGTGGTGTATGCTATTTACAGATGACATTGTTTTAGTGGAAGAGGCGAGAGAATGAGTGAATGCTAAGCTAAAATTGTAGCAGAAAACTTTAGAGACTAAAGGATTTAGGCTAAGTCAATGCAAGACGGAATATATGGAATGCAAGTTTAGTTAAAGTGGGACACCTGGTAACATAGAAGTAAGTTTGGGCACACAAAAGATTGTAGAGAAAGAAAACTTTAGATATCTTGGATCTATGGTGCAACAAGATGGAGGGATTAATACTGATGTAAGTCACAGGATTCAGGCCGGGTGGACCAAATGGAAGAGTGATTCGGGCGTCTTGTGTGATCGGAAAGTCCCCCTCAAGGTTAAATAAAAGTATTATAAGGTAGTGGTACGCCCAGCGTTGTTATATGAATCGGAGTGTTGGGCAGTAAAGCATAATCATGTTAAGAAGATGGAAGTTGCGGAGATGAGAATGCTAAGATGGATGTGCGGGATCACAAGGAGAGACAGGATTAGGAACGAGGAGATTATGGACAAAGTAGGGATAGCACCGATTGAAGATTAAATGAGAGAAAATCAACTGAGATGGTTCGGCCATGTTAGAAAGCATCCAACGGAGGCACCTGTTAAAAGGTGTGAAAGCATGGAAATTGCCAGGAGTAGGAGAGGGTGAGGGAGACCCAAGAGAAGTTGGAAAGAAACTATTAAATATGACTTTGCCTACATGGATCTAACAGAGGAGATGGCCCTTAATAGATTTGATTGGTGTCGTCAAATACATATAGCCGACCCCGCCTAGTGGGAAAAGGCTTGCTTTGGTTTGGTTTGGTTTAATGTTATTCTTCATTATTTCATTTGACAGAAGAGCACTAGTTACTTCTTCAATCACAATAGTCAGTTTCCACATACCAGAGTCATCACCGCGATAGGGGCAATGATGACAAAAGAAGTAATGTCTTGTCTTCTTCCTTGATCTTTACCTCTAGACTCAACAAATGTTTACATTCATGTTCAACTCGTTGAGATGCTACCATAGAAACAATTTTTTTGCCATCTTTAGAAAATAAAAGTACGTGTTTTCCAAAAATAATTTGTTAGTTAAGGATTTTGACATATACGGACTTTGAGCTTCGTCAATAATCCTAGAGTAGTTTCTTCATGACATTTTGTAAAACACCATCATGGACTCCAACGCATATTGAACTTATGGCCTTTTCCTCCAGCACCTCCCAATCATCGTCCTTGTCATCGTTGTCATCTTTGCAAAGCCTTTTTACCATGTTGTGTCAGCACATTCTTCATTCTTCTTTACCATAGATCTTTTGCTCACATCATGAATCGAATTTGTGTTTACTTGAATCTCTCATTGCAAATCAAAGCCCAGGTTACTCCAAAATTCACATAAGAATTCTACCTCTGGATTGGTCAACTATCCTTGATCGGATCCATTGATGTGGCAGTGGTTGATGTCACTGCTAACTTTGCTTAAGACGTCAGTACCTATCAGTTGACTAGTTGTGTTCTTCAATGGGCTTCAGCCATCTAAAAATACACGGAGCCAAACACTTTCCCCTTCTTTTGTTACTTCCTTTTTTCTTTCCTCCTTCCTCCTTCCTCCTTCCTCCTCCTTTCATTGCCAAAAAGTGGTTGGGTCAGGTTGACCTCCCTTTGGGGTGGCTTGAGGTTTCTTGACCCATTTAAAACGGCTTAAATATGGGTTGGGATTCAACCTATCGATCCCCCTAGTCAACCCGACTTGCTTTTATTTGACCCAAACCCATTTTTCACTCCCAGCAACTTTCACAAAGATTCCACCAGCAGGGCGGGTTAGTCCCACTATGATCTCATCACTCAAGCGAACAATGATTACATTATTCAACTATTAGGTGAGTGGGTGCGACATGAATCCATCATTAGACGAGTAGCATTTATCGTGACTCTTCATCTAAGTGGGTGGGAACGACTATGATCACAAAATGAAAGAATTATGATGGTCATATGTGGCGAGGTACATGATTATCGTTTTCTTTTTTTAGGCGATAACAAGATTTCATTTAAGGAGAAAAGAAGAGACAAAGAACATCAAAACAAAGGAACAAAGGAAAGAGAAGGTACAAGGAATCAACCTATGGATCCCTCGCTTGGCTAACACATCCGTCATGGAATTAGCGGATCTAAACAAATGACGGAAGGTAACATTTATGTTGGTCGATAACTCCCTAATTTCATTAAAATGAAATTTAAGTTTCCATGGGTTAGCCTTCTTGTTAGACACTCAAGCAATCGCATTAGAGGAATCACTTTCCATAAGAAGTGCACCACCATATCTTCTAGAGAACAACCAAAGACCTTCCAAAATAGCTAGGACCTCCGCTTCAGTGGAATCACACACACACCAACGTTCTTGGAAAACATAAGTAATACCTCGCCCTTGCTATTCCGAAGCACACCTCCAATCCCTGCTTGACTCGGCTTACCCCTTGAAGCGCCATCCACATTGAACTTTAAAACCTCATCCAAAGGGGGATACCTCTAGAAGCATTGAACAACTTCAATGGGGAACCATTTAACAAAACAGAGAAAGAAGTAATAGAAATGCACTAGTGAATCCACCCGCGCCAAGTTTCTCCAAAGCCAAACCTGAATCACATATAATCAACAAAATCCTACTCCACGCGATCATAAGCTTTTTCTAGATCAACTTTGAATAAAACTCCTTCTTTCTTAGACTTCTTCCTGGAATCTACAAGCTCATTCCCAATCAACACTACATCAAGAATTTGCCTACCCACAACAAAGGCCCCTTGAAAAAGGCTAATAATATAGAAAAGAACAAACTTCATGCAATTTATCAAAATCCTAGCCAAGAGCTTATATAAACACCCAACTAGCTAATTGGCCTATAATCCTTTTGTTCCACAGGATTAGGAGCTTTGGAAATAAGAGTTTAAAAAGTTGTACTCATCTCTCTGTTAATTCTACCCCTCTGATGTAACTCAGACAAGAACATAACAAAGTCTGCTTTCAGAAATTCCCACGCTGCTTTGATGAAAACGAAGTTGAAACTGTCCGGGCCCAAAGCTTTGTCCCCATCACACTCCTCCAAGGCTCTATACACCTCATCCTCCTCGAATTCCCTTTCCAACCAGCTCTAAGTGTTTGAGGACATTGAAGGAAAGGAAAGGCCGTCAAGCTTTGGCCTTGCACCCGCTTCACTGTTATAGAGATCTTTGAAGAAATGCACAACCTCTTCCTTGACCTCTTGGGGACTCTCAAAAGTCCTACCACCACAACGAAATTTACAGATATAGTTGATTCTGCTCCATATAGTAGCAATCCGGTGAGAGATGCCAGTGTTTTTATCCCCTTCCTTAAGCCAAATAACTCTAGAATTCTGCTTCCAGGAAATTTCGCCCAAACGGTTGAAATTCCAAATCCTCCTTTCGGCGTCCTGTTTAACAACATCATCATCCGTCCGCAACTCCCTACTCTCATTAGCTTTCTCAAGATCTTCACAACTTTTACCAAGGTTTCTCTGGTTTCATTCACCTTACCAAAAACTTCTCTACTCCACCTCTTAATATTCTCTTTAAGAGCACTAAGTCTGCAAACACACCCCCACCCCCACCCCCCCACACCCTAAGAGCACTAAGTCTGCAAACCACACCCCCCAAAAAAAAAAAAAAAAACTCTGCTTGATACAACCACGTTCTAGCCAAATCGAGGAACCCTTTTGTTGAAGCCAACCCTTATTGCATCGAATGGCATAGGACCCCAATCCAGCATTCTAGAGCATAACTTAATGGGACAGTGGTTGAAGATTAACCTAAGGAGAGCCAACTGAATAATTCCTCCAAAGTGATCATTCCACTCCTAAGAAAACAAAAATCTATCAATCCTACATTCCTACTCATAGCTACTCAGTCCCTATTGTTAGACCAAGTGAATTTTCTCCCTTGAAGAGGCAAGTCAATCAAATCTTCACCCTTTTTCTCATATAGATACCTGACCATATTAAAATCACCCCGAAAGACCCACGGGACATGCCACTAGGTTTTAAAATTGGTCAACAAATCTGAGAAATCAGACATATCAGCCTAAACATTTGGACCAAACACATTAGCAATAGCCCAATCGAAGTCATCACTAGCCCCACGAGCTTTGATTGCCAACACTCTTTTGAGACTTTAAAACATAATCTACATGTAAGATCTCGTCCTTCCAAATAGTAATCAAACCGCCAGAAGCACCCACCGATGGAACCCAATCCCAAGCACACCCACTATTGCCCCAAATATCTCTAATAACAATGTGAATTTTCAAGGCCACTTTTGTTTCTTGTAACAGCAGAACATCCACTTTGTGTTTCTTAACCATCCTCCTAATTATCGTCCTCTTTTCAGACCTACGAAAGCCTCTGACATTCAAGTTAACAATAATCATTGAAAATAATTTAAAAAAAAAACCCAATAAAAGAATAATCAAGAAGCAACAAACATACCTCCCACCTCTAATATCTCCAATTGAGTAAGTCTTTGTTTCATCTCATCTTCATCTACCCCATAGGATAGACCCACCAGCAGACCCACTTCAAACACTTGATTGGTCTCTTCAACCACAGCCAACGGGATATCCTTGGATCCACTATCAGAGTTTGTCAACTTCGCCTCCTCTACCGAAGCGCCTCCATTAGCAAAGGGTGAAGCACCACTACCAGTAGCAACCACAATCTCTTCTTCAACAACAGGCCTGTTGGAGGTTTCTTCTCCTAGAGCTTTAGAACTAGGATAGAGAGTCCTCTTTAAATCCTTAAATTGAATAAAATGCCTACGAGAAGACTTCTCCCTTCTACAACCAAGAAATCTAAAGCGTCTAGCAGTCATCATTGGAAAACTTGAAGTCTTGCTAGATCACCTATAAGAGATCTCTTTCTGGGCCTTGCTCGATGGCCTAGGACTATGAAAGAAGACTCACCGGTATTGCAGAGGAATGCAAGCCCACCAATCTCTTTTGAAGGGAACCAGCCCCCCACCAAAAGTGGTGTCCACACCCTCAAGCAGCAAGTGTTGGTCGACTGGTGCCTGATCCTCACATAAGTAGATAGCCTCTGCATCCTTAGAGATGTCCCTGTTAATGACCAGCAACACCAAAAGTTCAAGTTGTTAGTAAACGTCATAACAATGTATATCAATACCCCACTCGAACAGGAGGCCATTCGAATTTGCAACCTAACAAACAGAACAGACAAACGGCCTTCAAATTCGAAACCCAACAGACAGAACAGACAGGAAGGAACAGACCAGACAAATGGAGGTAATATGCCTCCCAGGGGTTTCGAACTTGTGACATCTGGCTTTGATATCATGCTAATCACCAATAACACCAAAAGATCGGGTTGTTAGTGAACGTCATAACAATGCATATCAACAACCTACATCGAGGAGCCCAAAAGTAGGCCGAGGAGCCCAAAAGTAGGCCGAGAACCCCCCCCCCCCACCCCTCTCCCAAAATACTGAATCGGATTCTGTTGAATTTGAAAGTAAGAGCCCATTTGACCCATCACCCCTAAGAAATCTCTAACCCAACTTGGCGCACACGTGTCAACTGTTGTGTTTCTGGCACAAAAGCACATCTAAAGACCTCTGGTGATTTTTTTCGTTGTACCAACCATAGCTGACCTACCTAGGAGTGGGATAACTTGATTGGGCAACATCCTTACTGCCAACACCCTTTCTCAACAATGTAGTTTTTCAAATTTCCTCTATATTTTTGCATTTAATGCATCTGACGATCTACACTCCATAGAGACCGTACCGCAAGGGTGGGCGCTCCTATCACCGTTTGCCATGTCGCTTGCACACCTCGGAGCCATGGCCTTCGTCTGAGCTTCCAACACCTCGCTGTCATCGCTGCCCCATCGTTCTTCACCACCACATATCCCATCACACTTTTTGGAAGAGGTAACAACACTATTAATTCCAAATGAGTTTTCAACTGTCTTTTTCTGCTCCATCCATGATGCTGAAGAAAACCCTTCTTCACTCTCTCTTTCCTTACTCAGCAACCCCAATTCCTCCTTGACCATTACCCTAAAGTGGAATCCAAAAATGTGGATCTTCAGTTCCTTGAAAATAAACCCAAAAAAAAAAAAAAAAATCAGATTTCACACATAGCCTTCCATATTCCAGATTGGATTTGTCTAATGTCTCCTTACTCCTTAGCAATATCCACCACTTCCCCAAACTTACTACCAATGGCCCTAAACATCTCCTCACCCCACCCACGAAGGGGCACACCAAAGCGTTGAATCCAAATCTCCCGTAGGGCGCAGATTAACAGCGAGGGTCGGAACCCATTTCTCAAGTGAAACAAAAGCTTTATTCCAGACTGAATCCTGCTCTCCGATGGCTAAATTTGCCGCCACCGAGTCAGGAAAGGAGACCATCATCTTGTTGCCTCCCAATCTAGACAACTTAGCTTCTCTGATTCCACCCAACTCATAAATGCCAGGAGAAGAAGGAATAAGTTCACTCCACCTAATAGTACCTACTAGGCTGTGAGATAACAGTTAGCATTGGTGACCACGGCCTCTTTGGGTACAGTAATGGAAACCTTGTCACCATCACCAATCCCTTTAACAACTTGAATATATGTGGGTCTAAGCTGTCCTTTGGCAGAACCAATGACCCTAGAAGCAGCTGGATTATTTCCATCTTTTGGCCTCAAGTCTTGATTGGCTTAGGGACCATCTGAAGCCACCCTTCTAACAGGCCCCCCACCATGGATGAAAATATCGGCCGCTACGCGATATATCGATGCCACGACCGATTTATCGGCCGTCGCACCCGTAGCTGCCGCTACAGGGTGAGAAAAATTCCTGCTTTCCAAATTTTTTTAAAATGCATAATGAGACTTATTTCTTTTCTTCTTCTCTCCAAATAACATTTCTACACAACTCTTCTACCCTTTTATGTTTAAAAGAACACCAAAAAGCACATGATATCGCCGAATTACAGTCGATACAGGGAGTTCTTCTCAAGGATTCTTCTCTAAGTACATCCTATTAGACACCCCCATTGGTAAATGTATTTTTTTCTCTATGTACTCTTAAGTCTTGACTTCATGACATAGTTTTTTCTTTTATGAGACTTTCATTAGTTTCTAAGTTAGCTTAACTAAGCAACATTAATACATGTGAGAAAAATGATTATTACTATTATATTCTATTTATACAGCGATACAGGACCTTATACAATGAGGAGACCACTACGCCCCCTTATCTTAGTTACTTTTGCAAAAAAAAAAAAAAAAATACATTTGCTCTCATTTTCCAATATTCTAGATTTTCTACAATCTTTTTTATATTTTTTTGACGATTTTTCCAAATCGCACCGCTACACCGCTACGATTTTTTCATCCATGCCCCCCACTCATCTTCCTCCTGACCCTCTTAGACCATCCAAATCTAGCGACATTGACCTTCAACTTCCTATCGGCGAACAACTTCATGTCCATCCTATCAAGGGCTTTGATAGGCATCCCCATCTCACCAAACCGCACAAAATCGAGACACACACCCCTTCCTCTCCTACTACAAACAGGTATGAAGGCATAAAAAACCTTCCCCGTTGGAGAGAAAGCATTCCTCAACTGATCTGCCCCGGTTGCTTCAGGGATATTGTTGACAAAAACCATCACCAGGTTATCCCACCTAACACTTTTACATGAGTCTTTCCACTGTATTCCACTCAACTTCTTTGCTCTCTAGGCTCCTATCCTTCTTCTCCATTGACACCACAAGCTCACAGGAAACACCCTGAGAGGATTTCCAATGAGCGAGAGAATCATAGTATCCAGAATGGTTTGGCGGTACAGAATCAGTCACTGAAAAGGCTTTTTAAGGTACATGATTATCGTTACCAACAAATGAAGAAAATTTTCACCCAATCATAATATAGAAAGCCCTTTAATCAGTTATCAAACCACCTAGGTGGTCCTTATGAGATTCGTAGCCATACTGGTGATCAACATTGCTCTAACCGGGGCCAAACCAGCTTCTGGCCAAGTTTAGTCCTTGGGTTTTGGTACCCATGCCAAGCTACGATCTAAATTTTGTGGCTATTTAATATTTGGATGGGCTTAGATTAAGTGATAGAAAGCCAAAAGCTTAGCTTGGCCTAGATTAAGTGATGGAAAGTTAAAAGCTCAGTTTAGCCAAACTCGAATAAGTGTTGCTTGTAGTTTAGTGACTTATTTGCCAAAATAAGTGATGAAAGCCCAGGCCCTAATTGTAAGTGGACAAGCTAGGGTCAGGACATTACGACCCTTGTTTCTAAAATCAAGTTGGGCCTACACATCATGCCTCAGCCTGGCCTAGCCCGACCCATGAACACCCCTATCGGTCATTTCTCTAAAAAAATAGATTCATCCATTAGCGGAAAGGAAAATGACTTCAATAGTCTCTACCTTTTATCCCTATTATTGTGGACAAGCTCTCGAGGTTAATTTGGTCATTTGATAACTTTTGGGTAGTGACCTTACATCAAACCATTGTCAAGAAATTTCAACATGATGGATCGCTGCCATAGGGCTCACTTGCTTGCATGGAATTGAAAATTCAAGTTTATTCTATGAAATGTATTTTTAAAAGTAGCTAAAACAGAAGAAACAAAGATGAATATCCATAAATGGCTACCAAATGATCTCCCCTGGAATGAAAAATGAATTAAGGAGAAGGGGGGGGGGGTGGGGTTTGCAGCGCGGAATTGAATACTAACCACCATCTTCTTTTTTTCAGTTCACATCAATACGAGAAGATTATTGGATGGCTATTTATTTATATTCACATTTATTTCTTCATTTTAACTACTTCCCAAAATACATTTCTGAAAATATATAGGAATTTAATTCCACGAAGCAATTGGGCACTTCAATAATTCTAAGTTAATTTCCAAGTTCAATTATCTATAATGTAGGAACAATAAAATAATTAGTTTCCCTTCCCTTCTATCTTGATATCAATAGAAGCTTAAGCTAAACGTTTACCTTTTTGTAGACTAGATGGATCAGATGATGTAGGGGCTTCCTTTCTTTCTGCAAAGGCATAGTAGAGCATAAGTAATTAATTGAGTATATTGCATGAACAACATTATAAAAAAAGAAGAAGATTTAAAACAAAACACTGCACATATTTATTTTGTATACATTGGAAGGGTGATTACAAAATGTTGACTACATGTTGTGGTCAAATAAGATCAAATAAAAGCTACAGATGTGAGGTCCACCTTCACAAGTTTTAAACAGTAAGTTGTGAAGACACCCTGTTAGTTGTTGGCCTTGCCTGTGGGGTCCACCTGAAAGTATGAAGATCATGAGGCCTAGGGGATTTGAGGGTTCCTCCTCAGAACTTCCTTTGAAAATTCCATAGTTTCATGGTTGCTCTCTCTGTTTCTCTCTCTCTTGTAAGATACCATGTACCAACCAAAAACTTAAGCTGATAGTTGGAACGCCTAAACAGGTATATGAAGCATTGTGAAAGGCATTGCGTAGGTGATGTGGGATGTGGGGATTTACGTTACCAACATCTCTCTCACTCTCAGGGGTGCAAGTAGAGTGATGGAGGGCAACTGGTGCAGAGTATTTGTAAATTAATTTACTTTTTACATAGTGGCCTTCCTCATTCTTTTTTTCTTTTCAACTCTTTCCCCCCTTCCCCCTCCCTGATCTCATCTATGTTTGGGCAGCAAGAGGATTCCGCACTGAGGATTTTCATTTCCATCTTGCAATCCCACCCCTCCTAGAGAAAATTGAAATCCTCTCTATCGAGGAAAATCACTTATATTAAAAGCAAGTTTGGCAACAAATAAGGAATCAACAGTCTAAGAATTCCTTACTACCACTGGAACAAGGGTTCCTTACTTAGCATTTGTATAACCGAGGATTGGACATGGATATCATGTGTATCAATGCAGATAGTTTTATGCCAAAAAAATGCATATAGTTTATTAAAAAAAAAAGTGGTTACGTTGCACATATATGCAAATGTGAGGATTTCTAAATCTTATGGGGAGGGAGGTCGGACCCGAAAATCCCAAATTGGTCCAAATCCTCAAGGATTTACTATTACTAAATGTGGGTTTTTAAGACTGTGGAAAGAGGAAATCTTTTGCCCAATGATTTGGCTGCCAAATGTGACATAAATGCATCTATTTAGGATGAAATCATTAGCTTAAGAAAATATTCTTTTGGCTACTCACCTCTGGCCACACGAAGGTAGATATTTCCTCCTGTTTCATCATCATCCTGCAGTTGTTGCAGATTAAACAGATCCGCTCCCCATACATAACATCCGCTCTCATAAGCATAAGCATAGCAGGAACAATTCCTCATGCAGGCTACTTTGCACTCTTCCTGACTACCAATTCTCAGACGTTGTGGCAGAGCTTTCCCAAAACCCACCTTGGATAGTTTCACAAACACATCATCTCCATCATCCACAGATCTGTTCTCACCACATCTCAACTTGATTTTTCTCTTGCATCCAACTGACCAAACACCCGCAGTCCAATCTTTCACAGAAGCCGGTTCAAACCCTTCCAAACACGCGCATGCAGGAAAAGCACTTTCACTACAGATGCCATAAGCCCCACATAAGGAAGACACATTGCATCCTCTTTTGGGCTGTTCCCAGTATATAATCCACATTTGTCTGCTCACAGACCAACTAAATCGGTTCATATGCCCTGTCCTACTTATGACTAGTCTTGTAATAACAGAGTTGTTATTAGTAGTATAACTGAAAGAACCCACCTTTTCATCTGAAGGAGAGCTGAAATTCAATATATAAGAGGAAGACAAATCAGGGGCCGCAGTGAAGATTTGCCCATTTCTAGCACGGCTTTTCCATTGGGAGATTCCATTTTTCCAGATGTTGATGTTGTCATTTGTATCCACCCCAAAAGCATATTCCCCAGGAGCAGGGTCCTCTGCACTTCTCCATGATGTAAGAACATGGTTCTCTCCAGTACTCTTATTCAACACTAGTTTCATGTAGGGAAGAAGGCTATCAGTTGGGTAATCAAAGCTCTGCCACAAGATTTTCCCTTCATTGCCATCTGGGTTTGTTTCTCCAAAAACAAGGTTTCCTGTATCAAGAATCTTAGCACTTGGGTTTTTCAAGGAAGACCCATTTGCCAGGAGGAAAGAGCTGCCTCTAGAACTATCCAAGATCATGAAACTCCCATCTCTGGTGATGGTGAGAACCCCAGAGTTCTTATTTGGAATTGGGTTTCTCCCATTGGCAACCCAGACGACTGTTTGGTCTGGGACTTTGTAGTACCAGACTCCAACATAGCGGTTGGTGGAGTTGCCTGGGCTGAAGAAGCCCAGTACAAAGTCTTCACCTGCAGAGACTAGTGTTTGGCCATCTGTGATGGATTGGCCAATTTCTAAAGTATCTGTTGCTTGGGAAAATTGGGTGAAAGAGATTGTTAGAACAAGGATAGCAAATGAGAAATACCAGTTACTGATGATGTCCAAGCTACCAATCATTTGTAGATGAAATTTGCAGAAGCTCTGAGTACTGGCGCCTAAGAACTTGAGCTTTCTCTTGGATGGGTTTTAAATGGCACCATGTTTATGACATCTGATGAAAAATAGATTTGCATCAGACATTGGATTTGAGATTTCCCTTTGCGTGTTGATGAAGACCAAGAAAGTCTATCTTTAACCACCAGGTCCACCACTACTGACACATGCGACAGTGATATTCCATGGAACCGACCCAAGTTGTCGCTGTGAATCTGGAGAGTCTCGTGAGTTGTGAAAACTGTTCACTAATCATAGGACATTAGAAATTTTCTTAAGATTTTGGTGTATTCAGACGGATTCAAAGTCTCTTCTATAGGTAATTAAAATATATTGAAAATTTTCCTAGGATTTTGGTGTAATCAGACGGGTTCAAAGTCTCTCTTATAGGTAATTAAAATATATTGAAAATTTCCAAGCTTCTAGACTACACCCAAGACTCACCACTCAGGAATTTCTTGATTCTCTGTGGTGGGGCTCACTAATCTGAGTTAAAATTTAAGCCCCTGAATCAATGAATCTGATGATCCCATTAAGATAATTTACCACCCCCACGCAATTAGCATGCGTCGAAGTTGGTCTCGTAAGGGCTTAGCTTCTTAGCTAATACCTCAAGAAGTTATTAAAAACATCATAAATACTTTTCAACAGTCTCTTGTATACTTCTTCTTAGGTGGAACACACTTTACACTTTTCAGACGCCCTCTAAGGTGAAATCCAGCATATTTCATTTCTACTTTCATGGCCAAGTCGTTCCTCATGAAATACAAATTTTGGCTAGTTGGCTCTAATACAATATTAAATTTCTTTAGCTAAATGTTTCTATCAAAACCTCAAGGTGTAAGCAGAGGTCGTATAAATGCTTTTTAATACTCAATAGTATGTTTATTTATAGATATTCATGGCAAAAATATTGGCGCAATCACTACGTGCATCACCTTATTTTTCCGGCCACTTGACCATATATGTTCAAGTTACACCCTCACACATATTACAGTTGTGAATTGCCACATACTCAGATTTAACGTTCATCAAGCTATTACTCATTGTTGGGTTAAAATCCATATCGTCATCGTCGTCATGTTGGAGATAGCTACATGAATTGTTTCTTTCTCATTTGGATTCATTATAGTAAGCCATATTGTTTTCATATTTTAACTACTCAAACAAAGTCTTGAGAAATTATCTCTTGAAAGTATTGGAGCATTTTCAAATTTAGAATTTTTCATCATATGTTATTAAAAAAAAAATCTATAGAAAATTTGCAATTAAATAATTAGCAATGAATCGATAAAATATAAAAATGTCATCATCTCACTTCGACCCTTTGTGTGGAAAAGAAAATGGTGGTTGAGATGATGTCCTCAAGGAAAGCACAATGGTGCTATTGAAATTAAATATACCTAGTTGGCCCTTAAATTATCAATATTTTCAACACTAATTGGAACTTGCTGTTTGCGTGTGGACTCAACTGAAACTCTAATGGGATTCCACTTTTTTTTATTCTGCATAATGCATTATCAAAGCGCATATCAATAAGGCCCACCCTGAAAATTAATATCACTGCCACACCTTCTGATATCAATGAAACAAAAACTCCAATTGCAGTGATGCCCACCATCAGATTGATCGTATCTAAAGAACGCAGTTTTGGATTTTTCTCTTCAATCATGTGTTCACCATTCCTCAAAAAAAAAAAAAAAATTAAAAAATTAAAAAATTAAAAAATTAAAAATTAAAAAATTAAAATTTGTTCAGCATTAAAGAATGCGTCGCCATGTCTATCAATGGGACCAAATTGGAAATCCATATCATTCAGCATCAATGCCTCACCTTGTTATATTGAAAGATCATTTCAAATCAGTGTGATGCCAACCATTGGATTTGCAGGGTTCTTAAGCTGCAAGGACCCTCCTTATTACTCTACATTGTTATATAAAAGAAAGTGATAGTGGAACCTTATAGTATGAGTTTCCATACATGGAATTTAGAAAAGTGCCTTTGTGATTTATACTTTCCACTGTATATTGCCAATTATCAAGGCCTATAATTTCATGAATAAAATGAAATAATATGATAGGTCAATATCATATTATTAGGATATAATTACAAAATTAGAGAATCACAATGTTATTTAGTACATAGGATGGAGTAAGACCACAAAACTATTGAGGAGTGGGCTCCACCTGATAGGGAATATTGAAAAGTATTTCCGCTGCCTCTACTAACACCTTAGGGCTCGTTTGGTAATTTTATTAATATAGTCAAGTAAAGTGAAGTCAAGTTAAACATCCTATCAAAAGCACTTTTCCAAAAAATTTTCCTCCATCTTTTCCAAAAAAAGTCAAAAAGCAACCACATTTACTCACTAAAAAACAAAAAAACTCCATTTCCTCATACAAAAAGTCAAAAATATTCCATCCCAAACAATTAAAAATAAAATATCATCATAACTCACTTATATTTTATTCATTCTTTTTATTTCACTTCACTCCACTTTATTTTAAAAGTAAATTACCAAACAGGCCCTTAAGGTTTTGGTAGTAATGGTTAGCTAAAAAAATTTAATAAAAACTCACACTTGATTCCTTCAATTTGAAAGCCATGATCAATCCATATGAAAAGATTGGCAAAAAAGCATGATGGCTCATCTCAAAAGAAGATATCTAGACAAAAAAGAAGCAATTTTGAGGGAGGGGTTCTCAATTAGCTCATCCTTTAACAGTAGAAAGAATTATTTCTGACTTTTCTGCCTTGGTTACATCTCTTTCCTTGGCAGTCATAATCCAAAAATCTTGATATTATTATTTGTGAATGTGGAGAAGCTTTAAAGCGTGAGAGTTTATTCCTAAGAAGCTCTCCATCTAAACTAATCATGGGATGGATTAGAATAAGTGACTCAAGAGAAATTGTGTTCTGTAACAGAAAACTTAGAAGAAACATCTCAATTTTTGTGCCCATAAATCCAATTAACTTAAATGTCTTCAGCTGATAATGTAAGAAGTTTGGAGCTTGAACTTGTTTCAGCCACAACCTATTGTTATCATATTTTGTGAAGCTACCTTGTTCTTGGCCTGCTAAAAGCAGTTAGCTCAAGATAAAACAAAAAAAAAAAAAAAAAGAAAAGTAAGAATGAATGATAATATGAATAAGCAACAGGAAGGAAAAAGATTGTAGTTAAAAACAGAGACTTACCTCCAAACAAATGATTTCCAGAACAGGGCAAGCTCTTATTAAGGTAATGACAGAGGCAAGGTAATCTTTGCTTCCTGTGTAATATTTAAAGCCATGTAGTTCCTTCAGGTTTTTTAACACAAAGGGTCGGGTCAGGGCCAGCTAATACTCTCCACATTTGGACTTCTGAAGCACCAACACCATGAAAAGCATAAAAATTTAAGCAAACTAGTGCTAAAATATAAAGTAGTACATAACAAGATTGAAGACCTAGAATAACACCCAGTATAATATACTGACTTCACCACCTGGCCCTAGAAAGGTCAGAAATTATAAGCTCAAGCCCAAGCCTGAGTTCAAAATCACAGGCCATGGGAAGGTTTAAACATGATATAAGTAACTATTGATAAGGATGATAAGAATAATAAAAATCGTATATTTATCATTAAATGAAGTACTCTATTTTATCATCTAGTCAATCCAACAATGGCTACCATACTGATTTGAGTAGTAATTTATTTTTTGATCACTGAATAAGGTGCTAGCGTATCCAAGGGCGCTGCACCATACTACAATGCAACATCGCTGCTTGCCCAAAAACAAGTCCATTTGTTACTGCAAGTTTGCTTTCTCTTTGAATCAAGCATATCCATCAGCCCATTTATAAGGTTTGATTAAAACAATATATTTCAAACAAATAAAAATGTTTTCCAAAAGTAGTCTTTGTGAATGCATATTCACATTAAAGACATGAAAGCAGGGATAGCTTTAAACTACAGAAGAAGGAAGAAAACTAGAAATCCACATCTTAGAATCTCCATACCTGGAATAACCAATCAGTAGCAAATAGAATCCTCACATAAGTTGTTCCATACAGTTTTCTTCTCCACTCATCAAGATCTACATATAAATTTCTCCAAGATTTCTCCAGAACATATCGACTGCAGTCAAAGGAAACAAAAAAGTGACTGGGAGCATCAATCTCACACCAATCTAACCTTCTGTAACCAAAGATGATTTCCAATCTCCTTAGCCGCGAGGAGTCAGGGACAGAAATCTTAGGCTGTTCCTCTTCAAAACCACAGTTTACAACTTCCAAGTTCTCAAGTAGATCACACGTTGATATCACCAAATTGATTACCTTGATGTTAGTCATGACACTGTCTAACTGTAGGGATACAACAGACTTTAACCCTTGGAAGCTTTCAGAGAGAAATAATTTTCCAGATCTGAGAACCAACTTTTGGCATTTCCAATCAGAATATGGAAACCGTTCAGCTTCATCAGTTTCTTTATCTAATGCTTCTGCTTCTTTGAAACAGTGGATGCAGTGGACACTGAAGTGGTGTGGTTTGGGTGGTATCTTGTCAAGCCAAAGGCATGGGCCCTTCATCAGGGTGGGGTACTGTTGGCTGCATGAGAATTCGATTGGGGGATTGAAAGCCAGGGATTTCCATCTCTTGGATAGAGTGCTGGTTCTTATGGCAGATCTTACATGCATCAAAGAGAGGATGTGGAGAAGGATTTCATCTGGGAGGTTACTGATGTGATCTTTTTCATGCACTTCTTGCTCTGTCATGGGTGTTTTCCTCTTCTTTCTATACTGAGGAGAATACATTGTTTGAGAAGAGTTTGCAAAGGAAATGGAAGATGAAGATGCAAAGACAGGAGAAGAAGAGTCATGATAGAAGCGGGAATCAGATACGAGTAAGCTTTAGCAACTATAATCACATATTAAACGGGATCCGAATCCTCTTATTACAAAATCAGCTTTGTTTAAGGGATAGGTTCATATTGTTAGCATTTTGGAGATCTGCAGATGTAAGGTCCATTAGCCCGACTGCATAAAAAGACCATTGTGGGTTTGATGTCTACCTGAAGGGCACATTTCTGTAGGGTGCTATTTCGGCACAAAACTGGAAGTTTTTCACAAGAACAAAAAATTGTAAGTGTAACTAAGCTATTGGAGCGACATGAAATGTTCCATGCAGTCATTGCTGGAATATAAAGGGGATCCAATGGGGATGATGGATTCAGGTATCCTCATGGCCCCCATGACGAACCAATACATACCACCTAACATTAGACTAATTGCGTATCCCGTTTGTTTGTAGGAGTTGAGTAAAATAAAATAGAATTGAATGTCAAATTAAGAAGAATAAAAAAATAGAAGAAGATAAGAGTAAAAGCACTCTTTTTTGTCATTTAGTGCTTTTTAAAAGTATATTTGAGAACGGCCCCTTACAAAAGTAGTAAGGAGCGGCAGTTCTCACCTGGCTATATATCCAAGGTTCAAACCCTGGGTATGCCCTCTTCTTGGGTGTACAAACTTCTTTCCCGTATGTGGGCTACTTTTCCACTTAAGTAAAGTGCCTTTCCAGGTGTATGAGTTCTCTCTTACATACCAGTCCCCTTGGTGGGAGTACAAAAAAAAATTATATTTTTTGTCATTTTGTGCAACTAAAAGTAGCTTTTTTGTTATTTTTTTCTTTTACAGCCAACTCCCTCTACTACCCTTTTTTCTTGATTTAACACTCTACTTCATTTCATTTTACTCTACCCAACAAACAAACAATGTTTCCAAGAGGGATAGAGTAAGATTAAAGTATATCTCAGATTATCAATAAAATTAAAGTGGAGTGCGTTGAAATAAAATGAGTATTGAATCACTCTATATGTGTTTGGTTTGTTAGAATAAAGTAAGATGAGAATGAGGGGTAGCAACTTTCATGGAAATGAAAGAATGTGGGGGGTAAAGTAAGTAAGTTATTCAGGTTGTGACTCGAATGAAATTTTGATGAGTTGAGTTGAGTAAAGGAGGTGTCATGGCATCCGACAACTTTATTTCACTTGTCCCTTCAACTCCATCCAAACACGCTTTGAGGTAAATATTTCAACCGTTACAACCTTTTTTACTCCTTTTCTATTCTATCCTATGACAAACAGACCATATCATATTTTTTAAAAATAAAAGGGTTAAAATAGTAGTCTATATCTAGCTCATGTCAAATTAGATGGGGTTGGATCAAACAAAATTTGCCTATTGAACAACTATGGTGTTTCAATGATGTGCAAATCTGGTGCTATATCTCATGACCTAATGAGGACACTAAACATCTTGTAGCTTTGAGAAATATCAAAGTCCAACCTGTTAATTAGGCTGCTAAGAGTAGTCCAACGTTCCCATGGAATGCCATATATGCTGGTGGCAATTGGATAGGATTAATCTAATTTTGAAAATGCATCGGCTAGATAGGACATTGGTCTGCCCCCAAAAGACTAAATTGGGTACAAGATGACTTTTTAAACTATGCTCATGCAGCTATATTTAGGCTATATAGTGAACTGTGAAATGTGTAGGCTTGAGTGGGCGCAATGACATCAATAAAGCAAAGAGTCAATTTCATCTATCATGTACTTAAAGGCCCTTGTTGATGTTGCTTAGTTATTTTTTCTCTACATTCAATAAACCCACATAGCATTCTTTAGATGATCAAATTTTGCAAATTAGGACTGCTCATGTTCACATCAAAGCTATCACATTCGATTGATCTTGTCTAACTAATGTGATTAAGGATTTTCTCCTCAGGCATGTGTTCAACATGAATGTATGCGTCGCGATGTCTATCAGTGGGGCCCAAGTTGGAAATCCAAATTGTTGAATGTCAATACCTCACCTTATTCTGTCAGAAAGATCATTTCCAATCAGTATGAATAGACTGATTGAGGCTAAAACACATGATTAGTATAAAAAATACAAATCAGCAACTTGGATTTGATTCAGCTGAAATTTTGATTAATTGTAAAAAAAGTGGGACAGGGATCTTGAGTGGTTTGGATTTTGAAGGTGAGTTAGACTTATAGGAACATGGTGCGCCTCCCTCTCTCTTGTTCGAACAACTTTCATTTTTAAGGTCTGTTTGTTTGTAGGAATTGTAAAGACTTCCTGTTAGTGAATGTACAATTCTCCAAATATTGTCTCCTACTTTAAGGCGGTAAGGTCAAATTCATCCCAACATTTAGTCCCACATATTGAAGAATCTCAAGGGCAGTAAGTGATGATTTAGAAGGTCGCGCAGAGTCTTGAAATCTCACAAATCAAATAAGGATTCCAAATGTTCAATGGATAACAACTGTTGTTACTGTCCATGGATGAAGTTTCATTCCAAATGCTCAATGGAAAACAATAGCTATTGCGGTCAATGGAAGAAATTTCCATCATAAAAACCTCAAAGCAAACATAAAAGGAGTACTTTTTCCTGCCCCATAAAAATATGTTGAACAAGAGCAAAGAAAATCGGTCTATCTTGTGTTACAGATTTTTTTTATTTGCAATCCTTCCAGTTTTCATATTTGGGTGTGATTTTCAATACAGTCAGTTTGTTTTGTGTTACAGATTTTTCTCACGTAAAAAAAATGAAACTGATTTTCATTCGTAGAAGATTTTATTTCCTTGGCAAGGTTAGAAATAAAAAAAACCATCTCTTGTGGAAATATAAATCCATGGAGAGTGGAATTCTTTCACTACACTTGTGCAAGCAATCATTCAAACTCATCCACACACACTACGTTCTCAAATTAAAGAGAAAATTAGCAAGAGGTCCCTTAATATTGATGTTTAAGGCCTCTAATCCACATGTTTTTTGGTTAAGGCCTCTAGTCCATGTGCCTATACTTATTTCAAGCTGAGGTCACTAAGTATGACTGATTTGCCCTTTGAACCGTCTAAAGTTATGTCACGAATTTAATCCCTAGTTTAAAGCTCCTTAACATGATATTTCGTTACTGATTTGCCTCCCTAACGGATTTTATTTCCTAGTTTTAAATGAAGTTTCGAAATTCAAATGGGAAGGAAGAGATCAAGTTTCGAAATTCAAATGGGAGGGAACAAAATTCCTAGTTTTAGATGATGTTTTGAAATTCCTTGATTTCCATTACTTCTTCTAGGTTCTGTTTATGTTGGATTTTGAAAATTCATGTATTTCCACAAGTGGTGTTCTTGGTTACTTCTTGTTCTTTTGGTCTTGAGTTTTGTTCTTGTTGAGGGAGGCGACATCTTTCATGATGAAGAGGATGCTCCCAACTGGCCCGAATGTGAGAATAACTCCGTAGATCTTGGTCTTGCTTTTTCTTGTGAAGTTTTGGTTGGGGTCTTAAAGGGGGTTTTTTTTTACTAGATTTGAAGAAAGGGTGGAAAGTGGAGTTTTTTTTTATGAGTCCATGGATTTGATCCATCATTTTCTGAATTTATCTGAGTTTGGTATTGCAAAAGGTCTTAAATAACATTATTAAGGGACCTCTGTACGATCTGGTCATGTAATTCGCTTAAACTTATCTTAGTTTATGTGATAAACTTAAACAAATTCATATGTCGCTAACTCGGATAAATTTATCTGAGTTTTGCACAAATTTATCTGAATTTCAGAACAGGAGTCTTGTTCAGCCACCTATGGCTGCATAAGATACTCATTTGCTCGACCCTACGTGGTCGAACGTAAAAGGGACAACGATCGGTGAGAGGGACAACGATCGGGGAGAAGGAGAGGGAGAGAGGATGGAGAGGGGTAGAGACGGAGAAGGAGAGGGAGAGGGAGAGAGACAAGGAAAAGGAGAGGGAGATGGTGCGGACAATGGTGAGTGTCGGGCGGAGTTGGGTGGCGAGAGAGGGAGAGAGACAGGAGAATGAGGAGGGAGAGGGCGGGCGGAAGTGGGAGCAGGGGAGTCGTGCGTTAAGCAAGGAGGAGAAGGGAAAATGGGCATTTTGGGAATGTTCCACAGGGGTCCATGAGGGTTTCCATGGTCGGCTGTGTAAGAAGCAAGGAGGGAAGTGCATATAGTAGCTCCCTTTTTTATTTGACCCTTTTTTTTAATTGTCTCTTGAAATGAGCATTCACCCCACTTTAAAGAAAATCTGCCAGCGATGGAGGTAAATTGCCAGAAAGGACCTAATTGAAAAACTTTTGAGAGACTTTCATACTATTTTGAAAATTCCAGTTTATCATGTACATTTTTTAAAAGAAGCTAAAAGTTTTATACATTTTTGAAGATCTTCCTTTGCTTTATTTTCTTTCCTTTTAGAAAATAACCAACATGTAGAGACCACATGCACTCTTTATGGAGAAATGTTCTCCCACGAGCTACTGCATATGTAGTCTAGATTTGGAGGGCCCATTGAGGCTAACCTTGGATCATTGTAAGCCCTTTGACACTCTAATTTCCTCATGATTTGGAACCATGCTCAATATTACTATCAGCAAGCCTTTATCTATTGTTGGATTTCAAAGAAATATGGTTAATGGCTTTCAATTCAAGTGCTAGGATTATCTTACACTATTGATTTTCTTTACGCCCCTACACTCACTCAAAAAAAATAAAATAATAATAATAATAAATAATAATAAGAGGGCATCTTATGTGGGCCCATGAGTTGGACTATATATATATTGCCCATTTATGGCTTTCAAATCAAGGGCAAAGATTATCTTACACGACTGCTTTTCTTTGCTGACCCTTATCTCCAAGGATACTTTTTTTAATGCACCCCCACTAAAAAGAGGGTATCTTTTGTGTGCCCCACAAGTTGGATTGTATATTGCTCATATGCAATCCACTCGTAGGAGAACATTGCCCCTCTTTATGATACAAAATTAGGGCCTATTTGATAACTCTAAAAATAAGCACTTATTAAATAATTTAGAGCTTATTAAAAATTTAGAGTGTTTAATAAAACTCTAATCATGATTTTAAATTAGAATTTATATTTAGAAATAAGCGCTTTTAAGCTCTTAAACATAAGCTGCTTTGAGTAGCTTTTTTTTCGTAATTTTTTTTTTCTAAAGTTAGATTGCCCATAAAAACTCAATGATTTGTTAAATTGAAAATTTTCTAACTCTAATAAGCTCTAATTTTGATGTTTATCAAAAACTCTATCACGAAAAAGAGCATTTTTTTTAATAATTTCACCGAACAATCTAATTATAAATTAGAAATTAGAAATTAAATCTTTTATTTTAGACCTTAATTTAATTAGCTCTTATTAATCAGATTAGAGTTACCAAACGGGCCCTTAGTTAAGGGCAATGTTTTCTTACTAGCAATTGCATATAGCTTATATGCAGTCCAAGTTGTGAGGCACACTTAGATGCAAGTTTACCAATAGGAGGAGGGTACGTTGATGGAAAGGTCTCCCTTGGACAAGGGGGATCCAAGTAATCAGGCCAACGGATTTATCCTAGTGCTTAATTTAACATCCTTAAAGTTAAATCGCATCTTAATCATATATTTTCTTGCGATTTAATCAAACTGTAACTAAAGATTCCATGAACGTAATGTAAAATTGGGCTGGTGCCAGATCATTAAATGAAAATAGTCGACAATGCTGGACTGCACTTGCAATTACCTGTAGTAGAACATTTTCCATGTGATTTTATCTCACTCATTTCAACTAAAATTTGCATAATGAAAATCTGAAGAGAAAATTACCGGAAAAACCACATATGTCCGGTGGATTAAAAAAGCCCTCATAGTTCCTCTATGACTAAAAAGGTCCTCCAGCCAATTTTCACTTTTATTTGAGTGACGATATCGTCGCTCATTTTAGTTGAGTGATAATATCATTGCTCATCTTTCTTCATCCTATCATTTCTCTCTTTTTTCTCCATCTTCCCCACTCCATTTCTTGCCCAACCCGCCTCCACCTTCACAGTTTCTACCTCTAATGATCTTCTATCTTCCTTCCATTCTAAAAAGTCCACACTAGGCCTCCATTATATCAAAATCAACTCTTTTTTGTGTGGTGAATTGAAGTGAGGTGAGGTAAAGATTCCATCATCTAGACAAGAAAAGATAATGGGTCATATCAAAAGTATATAATTTCAAAATACCCTCTAGCCTTTTCAAACAAAGTAAAAAAGGCAATCTCCTTTTTTCATTAAAAGACAAAAAAGCTCCACTTTTTTATACAAATAATAAAAAAAGAATCTCATACCAAACAACTGAAAATTAAATACCCTCGTAACCCTTTATATTTTATTCTCTCTTAATTTGATGCTTCACCTCACTTAACTTCAATTCAACATACATCCAACCACGTTAAAGATATCATCTTTCTTCCATTCTCATAAAACTCACACCACAAGCTTCCATTTCCTTAAAAAACCACTTCTCATTCACCCTATGAAATTCCCATATAAAAAACAAACATTTAGCTATTCGTCTCCATAGAAAAAAGCTCCATCCAAAAACCTCAAAGCACCCATTGCAAGAAAATCAGTTATATGAAATAGGTTTCTCTAAAAAATGACAATGCCGAATTTCTCAAATAAATTCATCTCCTTCTTCTTCATCTTCCTCCATCTAGGGTTTTTGGTTTTTCCGAATCTTACTACCTTTGTCGAGGAATTTAGGTTTACGAGGATCTTACTATCTTTTTTTCGGCAGGTTGGGTCCGAAATGTAACAAGGGAGATGAATAAAGAAAAGGGCAAAGAGGAAAGAAGAAAGATGAGTGATGATATCAATATCGTTGGTCAACTGAAAACGAGCGATAATATCCAAGCTTGGGCCAAATACGAGCCTATATTTCTAAAATCAGGCCTACCCTAGACATGCCTCAGCCTGGCGTGGCCTGGCCTGGCCCATGAGCACCTAAAACATTCTAGGTGGTGAACCCGGGCAAACCATCATTGGGAAGAAGAGAACCATCCTGGTTCATCAATTGACTCCTAACCGGACCGGTCTCTCTCTATAAAAACCCTCCAAACAAAAACCAACACCAAAACCAAAAACCAGAGATCCCCTTCCCCTTCTCCTTCCCTCAAAAAATGTCGAGTTTGGAGAGCGAGAGGGCCTCCGACCAACCCTGAAAACCCTAACACCAAAGGCAATAAAAAAAAAAGCCCTCTCCTCTCTCTTTCCCTTTCAAATTACCATTTTACCCCTCTCTCTAGCTAACCCCAAACCCTAACCCTAAACTGATCCTCTCGCTTTTGATGCGAAGATCGATCGCGCATTCTCCAGCAATCGATTGTCAAGCCATGGACGCATCAAAGCCTCTCCGATTCATCCCTTCCAATCCCAAAAAACCTCGCTTCAATCTCTGCATCGTCCTCGCCGCCGTCGCCGTCTCCCTCGCCGTCTTCTTCTTCCTCTTTGCCGCCGCAGCCGCTGGTGGCCGCGATCGGTCTGAGAAGAGAGGAGGGTTTGGGATCGTGATCGATGGAGGAAGCACTGGGACTCGAATTCATGTGTTTGAATTCTCGGCGGAGGGGGAGATTCCGGTTCTGGAGATGGTGGGGAGTGGCAAATCGGTGGTGATGTCGATGAAGGTGAGTCCGGGGCTTTCGGATTACGCGGAGGATGTGGATGGGGCGGGGAGGTCAATCGTGGAGCTTTTGGAGTTTGGGAAGGGGAAGGTTCCGAAGGAGCGCTGGGGGGAGACGGAGGTTCGGCTGATGGCCACTGCCGGGTTGAGGAGGCTTGAGGTGGCATCGCAGGAGCGGGTTTTGGAGTCGTGCAGGCGGGTTTTGAGATCGTCTGGTTTTCGATTTCAGGATGATTGGGCTTCTGTCATTTCTGGTATGGGATTCTCGGGCGCGCTCAATTACTTATATCCTTTGTGTTTTTTTTTTTTTTGGTTGGTTAATGCACATGTCTTCCTGCATTTGTATCTATGATTGTGGGTGGAGATTCTGCTTGCATTGTATGTACACCATTCAGAAACATCATCAAAGTGTTGAGGAATGTAGGATGCTAGAGCTTCCAATTGGACAATTCTGAAACAATAATGGGCATTTGCTACATTTGAATTTATGATCAGGTTTAATTGATTTCCACAATGTAAACTGTTCAATATGTGATGCATAGTGTTTGTTCCTTCCATAAGGATTGAATTTAAACCAACTTTTTTTTTTTTTTTTTATTTTAAGGATGGGTCCAAAGAATTCTAGAAGGCCAGTCCTTGGAGGATCCAATCACTAGAAAGTGTCTAGACCATTGATTTTAATGCTTTGTGATTTAACTTTTTTAAATACAATTATTATAATGATTTAATCAAATTGATTTTAGGTGCTTAGTGACAGTTTGTAAGCAGTTGGTGTCCATGAGGGTTTTGATTAAACATAAGTGGGACCCTAGTGCTTATTTGTAAGAGGATTATGAAACCTTTAGTCCAATAGACATGAATTAAGATTGAAGAATTCACTGGGTTTGAGTTTTGACCAATTCGAATCCACCATGAAACATTTCCTTTGCCTCATCTTTTCCAATAGACAAAAGGGAACTGAAATCCTTTATCAAGATGAAATGATGCTACCATGGATTATCAAGTATGTACAAGTGAAGCCTCCAATGATTCATAGTGTTAAAAATTTAAATAATGGGCTCCATATGGATGATATAAACACAAATTTTAAAAAATTTATAGATTTAAATTTTTATGTCAAAGAAAGATTTCATTTCATGCTGCAACAAGCTGTGCATGTTTATATAGTTATAAAAAAAGCAAAAAACTGTGCATGTACTTTGACATACTGCTTTTCAAGGTTGACCTCTACGGCAACCATGATTTTAAACCATGCCATCGACTGCATGTTTCTCTAAAGCATTAGTACGTCATTTACCTCCCTTGCAGTTGGATCAATTTTCACTTTTTGGGAAGCACAAATCCATTTAACTGGTAATAAAGCTTTATCTCCAATGAGCCTCTCCCTTTGAAGCAACCCAACTAATGGAAAGAGAAGAATTACATTCCCCAATAAGAGGGTTTGAGAAATAATTCTTGAAGATCTTTAGTGCCTCTTTGATGATCCATATTTTCAGCTTTGTTTTGTTGCTCTGGGTGGATAAGAAAAAGACACCAACACCTCCTTAAAGAATTACAAAGAACATTGTTTCTTGCTGGGCTCGGTTTCTCCGTTGCTGCTGAGCTCCATCCACACTGAATTTGAGTGAATTTTTTTCCCCCCGATAGTAATAGAATTTGAGTGCACTTGACAAAAGAAGGGGTCCAGTTAGCCTTCCTTTTGGTCTGACTCCAATTGAACATAGAATGAGTTTTGAGTGAACTTTTTGCAACCCATGCAAGCTTCCAATTGAAGATAGAATCAAATTTTCTTATTCCTTTTTTTATCAGCATCATTAATTCTTTTGTTGGAGATGCCTGCCTTTTTTTTATTTTTTATTTTTTATTTTCAATTGGTAACATGATAAACACACAAACTAGTGGTGCAACAATGAACACCTTCCAATTGTGCAAGCGATGTCCACTTGCCAACCTTAAGCTTTATGAAGGATATGATGTAGACAAAGTGCATCTCCTTGTTCCCATAGCCCCGGCTATGGGGTAATTGCATCCTTTATCATCTACCCATTCAATATTTTTCAACCGATATCTGCTTTCGCAACCCTCTAGAATTAGTAATGCTCCAATGCTACCTGCCGGTGTTGTCTTATTCATAAGCATTAACCATTTGATTCTAAGATCCCAGTGATTCCTTGGCTTACACACTATTCGCCAGTTCACCAGATTAAACCTTTTCCTTTCCACAATTCCATGTCATTGAAGATCCCTTCGAAGCCCCCTCAGTTCTTACTAACTGCAGCTGATTGATGGAACGATGAAATGAAAAATCCCAGTAAAATAAATAATGCCTACTTGATCAACAGAATATGGCCACTAAACATTGAATTAGTTGTTAGCGTCATGTTATTTTGATTGTCTTTAGTGGTAGTGGGGATTGAATACCCATGGCTAGTATGTGAAGAAGGTTTTTGCTTCTTTGACAGGTCTCTTATACTTGCATAACTGGTTTTCTTATAGTGTGCATTGTCATTACAACATGCAAAAAATAAAATAAAATAAAATAAAATAAAAATAAAAAAAATCTGAGTTTAGGTACGGCTCCAAAATTTTCATAGCATTCTGGATTTCTCTTGGCTTCCAGTCTTTGGTGTATTATTATTATCTTATTCTTAACTTGTACTGTAGAGGCCTAATAGGACATGGTATTATCCATGTATATAGGGTCTGATGAAGGGATTTATGCTTGGATTGCTGCAAACTATGCCATGGGCTCTCTAGGAGGTGATCCTCAGCAAACCACTGGGATAATTGAACTTGGTGGGGCTTCTGCTCAGGTTTAATTTTTTTTCTCTACTTTCATGTCTTAAGTAATCATGCGGACTCTCCATTTTTAAAATTCTATTTGTAGGCTTATCTATTTAGGAGTATTAATTTGTAGGAATTCCCTTTGCCGAGCACTGGTGCTTACGATAAGGTGAGCACCAAGTGTCAAACCACCTAGTGGGGCCCAACTTATGATACATCATCCATAGTGGACATCCAAGTGGACCATAAAACAGGGACCCCCCATGATAGTCACCGTTCTTGGGTTTGGCACCCATCTGAATGGACTAGACCATCAGATCAACTTGTACTTGTTTTGGACGGCAAAGACTTGTCGGCAGTTGATCAAGTAGTTAGGATGATGATTTCAGCCTTTTCTTTTTTCTTTTTTTTTTTTTCGGGTTGGGGGACCCCACGTGAGCATCGGTGCTCAGCAGAGGGGGGTTCATATAAGTTTTCATTTAATAAGAGTGGCCAAATGCTGTGATTTTAAAATTAATAATGACCACACTTCAACTGACAGGCAATCTCTGATGTCACTTGAGAGTTGAGAGAGCAGATAGGGATGCTTCAAATCAACCGCATACAGGATTCCTGGTTTTTCACCTTTCTTGTGCTGGATGGATAAGGATTTGAATCATACTAATAGGGTGTTATCGTGGGAATGCATAGAAATTTATCGACTCTGCACAAGTGCCTCCATGACCAATCATTATTGATGGTTGCCACTGGTTTCCAAAGTATATTAGTATGGATCAATACAAGCAGCAACATATAAGTTTCTATCAGAGGATAGTTGACTAATGTGTTGGGATGATCCATGGTTCCTTCTTCCTGTTTTTCAAAGCACACTATTACTAATATTGAAACTTATTGTCTATTGATGACAGTTTTTTACATCACATTTGTAGGGTGCTAGTTGACAGTGAATGAGTGTGGTATATGCGTTGGTTTTTTTTTTTTTTTTTTTTTTTTTTTTTCATTTTTATTTTTTGATATAAATTTTAGGATATACATGCACGTGCATGGGTTCTAACAATATGTACTCTTACACAGTACATAAATTTTTTGTAACATCTCATTATTAAAATTTTGTCAATGTGAAAAAAATATTGACCAATACACGCTTCCTATTAGTAAGTGTCAAAGTTTCTCTGAATGAACAAAATACAAGTAGTTCAATGGACACAGTATCCTGTAAAATATGTTTTGTTTATGGTATTATAGCAGTGTGCAAGTGGTATTCTACAAATTATGTTTTGTTTTTCACGTCATAGCACTGAGATAGTTGCAATTGTTGAAATTTGACAAAGTGGATTTGAAGAAATTAAAAACACTTTATTATTTTTTTTGAATGATGAAAAATACTTTATTGACAGTGATAAAAAAAAAAAAAAAAATACTTGATATGGTATCAGGAAGACTTTTGAAAAATATTTGGTTGATGACTGTGAAATAACTCCATGTGAAAATTTCTTACAGATGTGTATCTTGTTGAGTCTGATTTGTTTCATAGATAGGGTCTTAAAGTTCAATCTGTTAATGTGGCTAGTATACTCTCTTTGTGTTCTTGATTTCCTTAGGGTAAACCCCTGGCATCACTTTGGGTCACCTTGAGTCCCTAACAACACCTGGCTATCGTAAGCGAGGTTTAAAAAATCGGACTTGGGACCCGACTCGTTCATGGCCGAGTCTGAGTCGACTCGCCGAGTCACATTAGGACTTAGCCGAGTCACATGACTTGAGTCGAGTCCCATGCGACCCGACTCGGTATGTGCTGAGTCCGAGTCGACTCGGCCGATTTTTTAAACCATGATCGTAAGTGGGCACAGATTTGCCAGAGTGTGGAAAAGTTCAGGTCACTGGGTATTCTTATAAATGCTCATGTGGAAGGCCAGTAATTTGACTGATTTTCTATTGCATCAATGATTAGCTTTTGGCTGATGTTGGCTCATGTAATTTACTGATAATAGATGAGCAATGGTACCACTTATGCAAGCAGTTTGTCTTTTTTTTTTTTTTTTACTTTTTAGTGAAAAGTCTCTTTTGGTCTCTCAGTTTAATGGTCTCCAATATTGGAGAACACTATTCTATGTTAAATATATATGATTTTGAACTAGAGGTGTTTGTACTTGCTTCACAATGAATATCGTTTCCATGTGTACGAGCTAAAACCATGCCTTATGCAAATCGAAATTGTTCATCATGCTTGAATGTCAAGAATTAGCTAAAAAGGGTCTTCATCCATTTCGAATGCTGCTGATAAGATCTGTGATATTTTCTCCTGCTTTATGTAATGATGCTAGGAGACTAAAATGGGCAGCTCTTTCACATAGCTAGAGTAATTTTTATTTCAGGTAACATTTGTTTCACGTGAGCCACTACCCCTGAGTACTCTCATACGCTTAAGTTTGGAGGTACCACTTACAGACTCTATAGCCATAGCCTACTTCATTTTGGTCAGGTGAGCTCCTCACCAAATTAACATGTCCATATACCTGGCCTTTGTTTGTGCTTTTAGATTTCTCCAAATGTGGTATGCCCCTTTTGGGATTATTGTATGCATTATGCTTGTGAACTCTGTTCCAGGAACATTTTTTTTTTCGTTCTGATTTACAGTACACTCGAACTCACACACATATTGATGCACGCCACATGATGTCCCTAATCAGTTGAACAAAAGCCAGGGACAAACAAATTTATGTTACTTATTGCACAATGAACTTGTAAATTCTTAAAATGAGGCGATCCTACTATTTCTTTGATTTTACATCTCAATAGTTGAAATGTCAGATTACATAATTGCAAGGAACAGGTATGGTAGCATCGAAGACTTTGTGTTCATATTTTGGATTTGACACTGCCGTTGTCGGTCAAAAGTTGGTTTTTTTTGAGTCATGGAGGGGAAATTTCTGAATACACCATTTCTTTCTGCAAACTGATTACAGTTTGTTGCGGAACAATCTGGACTCTGTACCAAAATCCAGTGGTTTTTTGTCAAGTTTAACCACGAATGTAGATTTAATCTGAGCTTCTTAGCGAATCAACGTTAAGTCAGCCTTGAAACCCACATTGAGTTGGCACTTAGCAGAGAGTGGGAGGGGTCTTCATCTTTGAAGGGAAGGTTTCTGCTTTACTGAACCTAGAGGTGCTCAGAATGGAGCAGAGCAGAGATGAGAAAGGCCTTTGTATAGATAGGAAAGAGACAGAGATGGAGCTAAAATCTGACCACCGAGAGAGGTCGTTTTTTTTTTTTATGAGGAAGGCTTGATCTTTGTCGCAAAGCTGTTTGGATCTTACAGGGAAAAAAAGAAGAGGTTTAGCAAGATCACAGTAAAGCAGATAAAGAGTCTCTGAAAGAGGAGACAGAAAATCATGTTCTATGGTGCATGATAAATGATATACTAGACAGTGTTGAATAATGGAGCTGATTCTCGGTCGTAAAGATTCCTGTGAAGGACAGATGTGAGGAGCCAGTTGATGCCTCTGAAATAATGAATCTACCACCAACATCTCCAACTTTAGGCTCTTATCTCTTGCCAACGATCAGGGGTCCTGAATTGCATACTCCTTATTTGCATGCTCAAGAGAATTTACAGTCTTTGCGGGCTTGAAGTTGTAGCTCAAGTCAGGGAGGAGGAGAAGGCCAACCATTTTTCAAAATATTATGTCCTCTGTTAGGCTTTGCTTTGGGGAGGATGTGGATCTATCTATACATTTTTCTAGCATTTTAAAAGGAGTAGCAAACTGAGCTGGAAAATTGAAGACAGAAGGCATGATGGAACTCCCAGGTATGACTTGCTCAATCAATTATGGAAAAGGGGCAGCCATCACTAATATAGAATTGTATGCAAAGAAGGGAGTCAATAAGTCCCTGGTGGTAGATCCTGGTTTTGAATGAAGCTGCCCTTGTGGAATGTGCAGGATTTAGGGAATCTGAAGAAATGCTTGGTGGTGAAGAAAACCATTCACCACACCAAATGGGACTTTGTTCTTATATAGTATTAGATGTTACCGAAGGTCGCTTTTTTCTCCTGTTTGTTTATCATGGTTTAAAACTGTGGCTATGGTCGACCTTGAAAAGACTTACGTTGTGGTTCGCGGCCGTCATGGCCCATCGTGGTGTGATTTTTTTTTTTACTCCAAAATATTCAGAATATTGGAAACTGTTATAATATAAAATTTCCCCACTAGTAGATACTATAAACCCAAATTTGGGTCCCCCGTAGGTTAAATATCGTGCATCTTTATTTAATCTTTACCTGCTAAATGCGTAAATGATTCAATCCTAGGGTTAGGATGCAAGTGCCGGAGCACAATTTTAGTTCCTAGGGAACAATTACTCAAAGAAGACAACTCTCCAACGATAACCCACAAAAGGAAAAATTTATTTACTCCAAATCTGAGATCATTGATCTCTACAATGCTCTATTTATAATAAAAGATACTTAAATCCTAAGAAACAATCCTAATTAAACTTAGAAACAAAAATAAGAATCCTATTCAAATTAGAAACTAATCCTAAATACACTCTTTGCTAAAACTAAAACTACTAATAATTTAAAAATCAGAATTTTAGGGGTCCCACATGTGGCCCACGTACTTTGCTGCATTGATACGGTATTGCTGCTGCATCATTCTCCCCAGGTTGGAAAAGAGTTCGACCTTGAATTCAGCTCTTCTTTTTTATGTTGCATTTGTAGACATTATGGACTTGAAGTGCTTCCTTGGTAAAACGAGAACTTGATCCTTTCTTAGGTGGAGTTGGCTTCATAGGATTGAGTGTGACTTGCTTTTCACCATGCATGAATGTGCATGTGTTGTCACGAATGCCATTAGTGCCATTCTTGTCATACATCCATATACGACCCAACAAGTTATCACAACTATCCATGGGTACCCCATTATACTACATAGTATCTGTATAATCTTCACCAATAGAGAAGGTTACTGAACATGTGTACCTTACTTGCACTTCATCACCCATCATTAACGATCTAGCAAAATAGGGACGATGATGTTTTCGAACTTTCAGCTGCAATTGATCCACAAGAGCTTGAGATATAATTTTCTGACAACTTCCTCCATCAATTACTACCGTGCATTCTTGACCATTGATTGTTCCCTTTGAGCGAAAAATCCCGCAACCACTTCTTCTTAGTAGTTGATAGAGTGTCCGTGATGACCATGAGAGATTCAAGACCCTCCTCGTGCCCAATGTCCTGTACATCCTCTGTTTCATTCTCTTTGGTATCATTTGGAGTATCTGTCACATCACTTTCATTCTCAATGAGATGGATGCGTTTGGGACATTCCATTACACGATGCCCTTGTTGTTTACAATTAAAGCATGTGATCTTATTTTGACCTTCGAGCTTGGTGAAAACTTTCTTCGATGAACCACTCAGTTTAGAATCTGTTATTGATGAATTCTTCTGCACAACCCATTTAGATGCATTAAATTTTCTGGCCTGATGATTTGCAATCACTTCAGCCTTGATAGCATGCTGGACGATCTCATCAACATTCTCAAAATGCTTGAATGTGAGGATATGTTGCATGTCAAGTCTGAGCCCATTAAAGTATTCGTCAACTAATACATCATCTTCATTCAAACTAAAATGAGCTTGCATGGTCATGAACTCCACATAATACTCAACAAGTGTCTTACATCCTTGTTTCAAATCTTGAAAACTTGAACGCAGATTTTTGGAGTAATTGACAGGAAGGAAATTTTGCTTCAACAGATTTTTCATCTCGGTCCATGTGTCAACGAGGTCAATTTGTTGGTTTCTTCTCTTCTTTTGCAACTTGGCGCACCATATCGCAGCATAATTGTGAAGTCGAGTTGCCACCAGAGTAATCTTATCACCATCTGTCATTGGCTTGTGTGGAAAAATATTTTCAACACACTAACCAATTTATGAATTCCTCCTATTTCAATTTTCCATCATATTCGGGAATTACGAGTTTAATACCCAAATCATGATCAACATTGACGGCATGTGGATCTAGTTGATACTGATTATGTCCTCCGTATCTCGATACTTATCCTCATGCGGATTATTTTCCAAATTGGTTAATCGGGTTTCAATCCTTGCAAGAGTCTCTTGCATTTGAACCATCGTTGTGGATAGTTGAATAACATTTACCTATAATTCCGCAACGGTTCCCTTCAAATCCTCATCGTTTGCGGAGTAAGACTCCACTTCTATATGCTTCTTGCGAATCATTTTTTTCTTTGATGCAAATTAAAATTTTTTGACTGGCCTGATTTGTAGATTTGTTCAGTGATGCAAACTCTTTAAACATGTCGGAACTGTTCCAAATCGTAGGCCCTATATGTTGGCTCAACCCGTGTTACAGAGACGTATGTTATCCCCTTGGCCTTGAACTTTGTGCATGCAAGAGAAAAGGCTGAAAGTCCCTTTGTTTGTTTGAAACAAAGGGTGAGGAAGATGGTCCTTACTGCTGCTCTCGGCTTCTAGATGAAGGAAGAGGCTTTGGAGCCTTGGAATGATGACGACTGGATCTTGTGTAGCGGGCTGGTCTCGGTGGGGACTGCTAAAGCCACGTACGCCTCTTTGTTCTCCTCCTCGTTCTCTCTCTTTGCTATTCTATTCCTCTTCTGCTGTTTACTTTTTTTTTTTTTACTCTGGTTTGGGGCTGCGAAGACGCTGATCTGGGAAGAGGGGTGGTTGGGACGGTGACGGTTTGGGAATGGGTTGGAGTTAGGATAGGTTGAGGATTCGGATTGGTCAGACGAAGGTGGAGTTCGGGACGAGGGTGGAGATTGGGAAGATGGGTTTTAGGGTAGCGGTTTTGTGAAGTGGATTTTTTTTTTTTTTTTTTTTGTTTGTGTTTTGGAGGGTGGCGGGACAGGGGCGGAAGTGGTGTTTGTGGGGTGGGTTTTGGTTGGGGGAGTTGAGTTGCGGTGACGGACGATGGATTGGGGGAAAGGATAGGGGTAATCACGCCGTCCGATTGAGAGATCGATCGGCTTGATACCAATTGATGCAATCCTAGGGTTATGATGCAAGTGTCGGAGCACAATTTGGGTTCCCAGGGAACAATTACACGAAGAAGACAACTCTCCAACGATAACCCACGGAAGGGAAAATTTATTAACTCCAAATCTGAGATCAATTGATCTCTACAATGCTCTATTTATAATAAAAGATACTTAAATCCTAAGAAACAATCCTAATTAAACTTAGAAACAAAAATAAGAATCCAATTCAAATTAGAAACGAATCCTAAATGCATTTTTTGCTAAAACTAAAACTACTAATAATTTAAAAATCAGAATTTCAGGGGTCCCACATGTGGCCCACATACTTTGCTGCATTGATACGGTATTGCTGCTGCAACGGTAAATCTGTTAAGTTTTAGCATTGATTCTTTGGACCCATTCTTATAATTTATATATATATCCATCAATGTGGCCCATACATGGTTTAAAATCGCGGTCGTGGTCGCGTCGCGGTCACCATCTCGGATGACCTCGAAAACCGTTATGACGCGATTCGCGTCGTGGTGCGATTTTTTATTTTACTTCCAAAAATATCCAAAAAATCCAGAATATTATAAAAAGCTAGAGGAGTATATATATTTTCCATTAGTAAACACTTTAAAGCAAAATATCGGCCCCCCTAAGTCATAACTTCCCATATCGCTGTCTTATCTAAAACTTGTAAAGTCTATTATGAATTAAATAGATTTACATGTATATATTAAAACAAGTTGAAATATCACAAATTTTATAGTAATGCATTGCAACCATAATTCTGAACTAACCATTAGTATAAAACATTTAAAGTAAAAAAACTAGTAGTAATAGTGCTAGCGCAGTACTCAATTACTCAATCACCAAATCACCAAATAAGTTGAGAGTGAATTTCAACTTTCAATTAACATTTACTACTACATCAAGGTGGATTAATGACCGTTATTTTCACTGTTTTTTTTTAAGATAATGACCGTTAATGTTTGTTATGAAACGGGAATGGCTGTTATTTTAAACTATCCGCCCATATCAATAAAATCAATTCCAAACCGTTCAAAATAATTATCACCCATCATAGTTGCTCTTTGGAAAATCCATTTTAATAGGAGTTGAGCCCACTGTCAAATTGACTATGACACATCATTAGAATCAATCGCCTACTAGATACAGGACTGAAGGTTCTAGCCATCTTCAGGAAATTGGGTTTTGTTAGATGTTGCAACTATTTGATTAAAGATCATTAAATAGACAGTAAAAAAACTATAATTTTGCTTACTGTCGATTTAATGTCTTTCGATAGACAGGTGCTAAGATCTAGTTGACCTAAATATTTTTTTTCACTTCCAGATGGATAGATCTCAAAGTTCTCTTTTATCTAGTCGGACCAGTGGATCACAATCTCTCCTACGTGTTAAATTACCTCAGAGTTCACATGTTCTTAGACTCAGACCCACATGAAATTTATGATACTTCTCTATGGGGCCTATATTTGAAATTTTAAACTGTAAAAAATAAATGCACTTCTCTTAGATGGGTCTCACCAAATTTCACTCCAATAGGACTTAGGCCAACTGTCGGATTGATCACTATAAAATACTTATGTTTCTTAATATTATATTTCATGTTATTTAGAAGTGATCAATCTGATAGTGGGCCCAGCTCCTTTTGGAGTGAAATTTGTTGAGGAGCCCATTCAAAAGGGAGTCATTTATTTTGTATCATTTAGATTTTTTAAACGCTAGGCCCTAGGAGCCTCATGAGTCATGAAGTTTCTATTGGTATGAGCTTTAGAGGATGTGATCTCCGTGTAATATTAAAAATTTAAATTGCTTGGACTAATTCATTGTAATAGGAGATGGGTCCACTATGAGATTGATTTTATTAATTTGATAGTAGGTCCACCTCCTATTAGAGTGGCATTAAAAAAAATCCAAACCCTCCATGGCTCCAATTCAAGGGGAATTCGTGAGCTCCACAATGGGGCCCACCTATGAAAAATCTAAGCTACTAAAAAAGTGCCCCCTCTTCTCCTCTCTTGCGTGGGATCATATATGATCGTTTGGCAGTTAGCCTATCTCATGTTGTAAATTTAGCTTGGGCCCATGCAAAATAGGGCTATTTTCTTTGGGCGGTTTAGATTTTTAATAGGTGGGCCCCATTGTGGAGCCCACTAATGTCTCGTGAGTTGAGAATCATGCAAGGTCATAATGGGAAGACAGAGAAAGGATAAAAGCGCATTTGCCCCTTTCGTCTGCGAGAGAATGGATTTTGTCTATGTTAGAAATGGAAAACCAAGGAGGGAAGAGAGGAAGAAAAGGAAGAAAGAGGGAAGGGATAGGAAGGTGTAGCCATTAGCTGTACTTGCAGCTATTGTCTATTAAGAAAGAGGGCTATTTTCTTTGGGTGGTTTAGATTTTTAATAGGTGTGCTCCATTGTGGAGCCCACTAATGTCTCGTGAGTTGAGAATCATGCAAGGCCATAATGGGAAGACAGAGAAAGGATAAAAGCACATTTGCCCCTCTCGTCTGCGAGAGAATGGATTTTGTCTATGTTAGAAATGGAAACCAAAGGGAAGGGAAAGGAGGGAAGAGAGGAAGAAAAGGAAGAAAGAGGGAAGGGAGAGGAAGAAGGTGTAGCCATTAGCTGTACAGCCAACAACAACTGTTGGAAATAGCAGTAGCAGACATGTAACGGCTGTAGGCCTTGAGCTCAAGGGTGGCAAACTCGTGATTCGGACTCGACTCATCCAATTCAAAAAGAGTCAACGCGGTGACTTGGGAGAGTCATGCTTTTTTACAAATATTTAGAAAATAGATCAAATGCTAATAAATTATAAATAAAATTTATTGACATGTATTTAATATAATAAGTTCAAATTAATGAATCTATGCATCCAAGAAAAATAATAAAGTAAGGAAAATATAACAAAAAATAATCTTGCATATTACATATAACAAATGATCATGCCTAAATTAGGATCATAACCAATTAATTTATTGAACACCCATATTCCTTAACTCAAGAATATTAGGGAGTAAGTGCAATAAACCGTTGGGTTTGAGAGAAAACATTATTTTATTTAAATAAACATGGAGGCTATCATTGGAGTTGGAGAAGCATAGGCTTTGCTTGAATTTTAAAATGCGAAGGACTAGAGAAATGATGTTAAAAGAAACATCTCAATAGTCAATCCACATAATCCAAGTAGTATTTTAATCATTTTAACAAAAGCACAAAGGACTTGCTGACGCAAGCCAGACTAGGTTGGCCAACCCATTGGGTCCAATCCATAGACCCAAGGGAAAATCCATTTATTTAGGAAGTATTATTTAGTAATTTGATTTGTTTAAGATTAATATTAGTATGTTTCCTATTTTAGGCATTATTCAAATATTAGGAAATATTATTGCTTAGGGATTAAGCCAACTCCTCTACATAAAGATGTTAGGCCTCATTGTAAACAGAACAATGTATATCAATTATCAAATGGTCTTGACAGTTCTAAGATGAGCTTGAGATATCTGGTCATAGAGGGAGATTCTTCATGTGCAACCTGTTAGCTGAAGTCTCATGTACAGTTTGATGGAAGTTTGCAGTTCTTGAAGGGATTCATGATATTATTAGGGGTTGGCTGTACTTTACCGTAAAAATACTTATGTGGAGGTGAATACTCTTGCAAAAGAATTCGTAGCCGGATCTCAGATCCTCTTTATATCCTAGTCTTCAGTTATTGTTTCTTCCTGTTCTTTTAAGACCCCAGTGGGTTTTTTTTTTTCCCTGGTCAGTCCAATTTCACTGCTTCATGGACCTTCTATAGCTTTCTGGTGGTAAATTTTCATATAGTGTATAGTTGTTTCATTATATAATTTGATGCAATATTTATATACTTCTCATTCCAAAAGAGGAATAAAGGGACATGAGCATGAAAGAAGTCTATGATTATTATAAGCAATGAACATGAATTGCTTATTTTGGTTTTTCGCTCCATAGGATGTGGTGAATTGAATATGTTTTTATATTTTATTTGTTTTTATGATAAAATGTCATGTGAAGATTCCCCCCATTGTATTTATTCTGAAAGTTTTAGGAATATATATATATATATATATAGGGAATAGAGGACTCACATTTTCCCAAATAAAAAAATTGATGACAAATAATGTAGACACCAGTCGGTTTAGTTAAGAAGCAAGAGATGACAAACAAGATATGGTATCTGACAGTAGGGGTAAATTATTATAAATTCTTCTAATTTTAGCTGATTGTGCAAGTAGCATGGCGACAACTATGCAGTTTGAGCTGGTTTTTTAGTTATTTCTGTCTTCTTGAGCTGTTGACTCTGTTCCTTTTTAGCTATTTTTCACAAATTTCATGACATAGTGATGATATCCTTTTTGTTTTTCGCCCTTCTAGTTTTTGTATTTGTAATGATATTTTTCATTTTCAACGAAATGTGTAAAAATTATTTTTTTGGGGTAAATGTTGACATTTGCTGTTGGTTTCTGTATGCCCTCTTGCACGGAGGAGGTTGTGTTTGAAATATGGACTCTGAAATCCTCTTATAGTGCTTTTGGTATTGTATACTGTTGGAAGTTCATTACTTGTGTTGTTTTGCAGAATGCCGCATATGAATCACTACGCAAATTGCTAGAGTCTGGAGACCTAAAATTATGTGAGTTAGATATATTATACATTCTCATTACTATGTAGACTGCAATCATTTCCTCTGTAGTTCATTCTAAATCTAGTTTTGCTGGCGAACTAAACTGCCTTCCAACCTAATAGGTTCTGCTCTTTTTTCATTGTTTTGGTTTATGGCTTCAAGTGCATTCCATCTGATTCTATTTTGATGATATTTTTTTATATTATTACTGACTGCATGATGCATGGTATTTTTGCATTCATTTGCACAATTTCCTTGTAAATTAGTGTATTTTCTGCCACATTTTTACTGTGATTATTAACTTTACACCTTGATTAACCTATGATGTTCATTGAACTTGCGACAGATGCTAGACATTGGGTTCTATAATCTTTAAATCCTAGAGGCTCGAACAAAAACCTTCTTAGAAGACAAGTGCTTGAATCTTTATTTCATAGGACTCAATTGAGATGGTTTTGAAAGTCTTTTCTATCTAAAATGGCTATTGTACAGTTGCTGGCTTTTTGACATTTTGGGTGTTTTTCAATCATTTTTGCTTAAAAGATTAAAACATTGTCCAAGTGGAGCAAAATGGTTTAGACCATATTTCAATTATGGTTTATCTTTTTTCCATCATTAAATTATGTTGCTCCATTGTTTGGAAGGGGTTTTTTTACATCTCATTTCCATTGACTCCCTCTTCTTGTGCGAAGCAACTGTGCAAGGTCGCTTGCTGGGTCCCACCTGGGGACCCACATATCATTGGACCAAGGGCATGGAAAGATACATGTCTGTAGGGCCCCCATATCAAATTTTAGGTCAATCCCATACCCACGGATCCCCTAGCTCCTTGATCTGTGTTCCACAAGTTTAACAGCTTTATATATAAGAAAAAAGAATTTGACCCTTGATTCAACAGTCCAGTTAATTTGGATCAGTGCAAACCCATGGGATCTAGTGACAATTTCGGGACGGTCCTTTTGGATCAGTGATCAGGTAGGGCCCCAAATGCTACCTTGCATGGTAAGCTCTGTGCGAGGTGAATGCACAGGAAAATTGGCCTATACAAACACACGCATGGGAGGTTTTGTGTCACCATCAATTTTGAACTCTTCAGGATGGATGCATTAGTGCGCTACATTGCATGAATAAACTTAAACTCATGTTGTAGAGCCGCTAATAGTGACCCGAGTGCCAAAAGAGGTTTTGTTTTTTTTGTTCGTCAGTGGCATCACAAACCTGCAACCTCAACATTGCAATAGGGAGCATCTTCCACTGTGCCGCACAAACCTGCAACCTCAACATTGCAATAGCGAGCACCTTCTACTGTGCCACACGAACCTGCAACCTCAACATTGCAATAGCGAGCACCTTCCACTGTGCCACAGGCTCCATGCCAAGTCAAAAGACATTCTTACAAACATCTAACAATTGAATGGGCAATGTAGAATTTCGTGTTTGGCAAATCATCAGCTTGTGGGATACTCTGTTGGAAGAATGAAGCCCCATTCTTTTGTCCCTAAATTGTGGATAATAGTGATTGGCACTATTGTAGGCTGGTAGAATTTCTTCATTTAGAACCATATGGCTCTTGAAATACTTCCAACCATATTATAATCATAGTTCCTGGCTGTGGTAAACATTGTTTGTTGTATGCTTCAAGATTTTCTCCGGTGCTCTCTCTCTCTCTCTCTCTCTCTCCTCTCTCTCCCTACTTTATGTAGTGCAAATCTTTCGCCTTGTGTTGGAGTAATTTCATTGTTTATAAATCTAGGGTTTTGCTGCTTCTATGTATAAATATATTTGAACGGCAACATGTATGATTATTTTCTTGGTTAACCGCGAATGAAGTCACTCTCTCGTTGGGATATCCTAGTCAACTAGCCACTCAGTGGATACCTAAAAATATTTAAGGTTACCCCCACTAACTCTTGCCCTTGCAATTTCTTTTAGAAGTGATTCTTTTTTTCACAAGTAAAAGGTGTTGTTGGAACTTGGATCTGTTTTCATTTTATATTTTATTGATTGTGTGAATGTTGCTTAGTTGTCACAGGATAGAAAAGTCTTGTCCAGGTGAGCTGCTTTTAATTTTCCTTATGTCATTTTCTTGTGCACTGTAACATTTCTGTACAATAGTGTGCTTGTGATTGGTGGGTGGGTGCACATACATTTGTGGTTATAGCTATAATTATGGTTTCTAATTTTTTTTTTTTTCCTGCAATTGTAAGATCTTATGCTCATCTGCTCTAGTTTTCTAATGTTGAAGAATAGGTGTATATAATTGGTAAACCAATTATTTGCTTGTGAAGTGTTACACGTAGTTGTAGAGTGTTGTGTGGGTACTTGGTATATATGTGCAGGTGCATATGGTTATGGTTATTTAATTATTATCATTGTTCCTAATAATGGTCTTCTACAATCCAACAATTCAATGCTTCATCTACTCTTTGTTTTCAATGATGAAGAAAATACAACTCAGTGAAGAATCTGCATGCTTAATCATTTACTGATTTATAGCATTTGTAAGCCTGTTAAACCTCAAACATGATTGTTACATGTAGGTTGCTGATGCTGATACATGAACTGAACACTCCAATATTCTTAGCCCTTTTTCCTCCTAATGCAGCTGCAGAATCTGTTCAAGCAGGAATATCATCATTAGACCCTTGCACTCCTAGTGGATATTCACATGGTGTGCAGTCTGGGATGCTCCCCAGCGGTGTTTTGAGCTTGAAAAGTATGTCTCTTTCAACCCTTCATGCAAGGGGTAACTTCTCTGAGTGCAGATCTGCTGCCCTTATGCTGCTACAAAAAGGAAAAGGTAGCAACCGCCTCTGTTATCCATGTTTCCCAGGGATGCTTGTGCAGCTGAGCTCCTCATGATTCATTTTTCTTGTATTTGCAATTTGCGTAACTCCTTCCACATTCCACCATCTTATTTCTCATATTGTATTTAATTCCTCAGTCTTCAGATCAAGGCGATAATGATGAGAGGTTATAACAATAGCTTACATTGTTTTATTTACTGACTAAACTAAATGTTTCGGCTTTTCATGCTAACTTTTTTTTTTCTTTTTTGTGTGGAGCGAGTACTATTTTGTCCTGTATCTTCTCAGTGATATTGACAATCAAAGATTTAGAATTTCTTACCTGAGTTCCTTTTGTATTGATCTTCACCATTTTTTTTATAGTGTAAATCTTGAGTTCTTCTCTAACCGTGCTGCGATTGTGAACTCAAATTCCTTGAACATTAACGGGCTAAGAAACCTTGAATTTTCCTTTTATCTTGGAATTGAAACTGACAAAAAAAAAAAAAAAAAAAAAAAGAAAGGAAAAAGAATGTAAGGTCAAAGAGAAACCTGGAATGGCAAGAATCAGACTTTGGTACTGTTAAAAATTGTTGGATTTTCTAGCTTGAATTCTGAGTGTATCCAAACTGCAGCATTGCTGGAAGTCTCTACGTAGCGGGCGATACATAGTGGTGGTTGCGGCGATACGTAGTGGTGTGAATTTTTGAAGTGTTATTATTATTATTATTATTATTATTATTATTTTGAATTTTGTACGACAGCCAATCTTGTGTTTTTTTTAGTGATTTGAAATAATATAAGGGTAGAGACAACTTTAGAAAAGGTGATTGAGGAGATGAAATAGGAAAAACTGTGTTTAAAATTAAAATTGCTTGGCTCTACTAGGTTTTAAAAACACACAACTGCCCGTGCGCACAAACAGCAACAAAAGAAAAAAAAAAAAAAGAAGAGAAAAAGGCCCCTCAATGAAAATTCCATGTTCTGCCTCTGGACAAAGGCGAAGTTCAGCTTATTGATAAGTAATGAAACGTCTGCTGGACCAATCTAAATATAGTTTTTTGCTTATGTTTTCAGGTATATGTATTTGTAATAATGGATGTACAGCTCATATAGCTTCCTAGAGTGATACTTTCTATAAAACATACCAGACAATGTAGAGTAAGGACAGCAGAAGAAAATAAAATGAAGCATAACAGAAGAATTTTGAGGTTTTATGAATGAATAATGCTTTCTTTTTACATCATATTCTTTAATTTTTTTTATCTGTAATTTTTTGCTGAACTTTTTTAGTTGTAATTGATCCAAGTTTTTACCTACATTTGTAGGTCCGTATTCTAAGTTTGTTTATTATTATTATTATTTATTTATTTATTTGGGGGGTGGTAAACCTCAAGAACATTTTTGATGGTTTCTGTGTGGCATCTAATTATGGGTCTTAGCGGATGTTTTTATTTTATTTTATTTTTAATAGAAGATAAAATCGATCTTGGCACATGTTATCTCGAAATGCTTCTATCAGTGAAACAAGCTCTGCTGTTCTCTAGAGTTGCACCCTGGAATTTGATTTATTATCATTTCAAGTGTAAACTGAGTGGTTAGCTTTTCTTACAATATGCAGGTGAATGCATGTATAAGCACTGTCGTATAGGATCTACTTTCATACCTCACTTACAGGGCAAGTTTTTGGCCACAGAGAATTTCTTCTATACATCAAAGGTTTGATGAATTCTCATTTCACTGTTGGGTTCTAATTCATTTCTAATATACCATGTTCTGAACTAATGCTGAGTCATTCATCTATGCCTGTTGTTGAAATCATAGTTGTCAATTCCGTTCCGGTTTGACCTTGTAGTGGAACGCTTCGGCATTACGTTATTCTGTTTCCGGAAAAAAACGCGATTGAAAAATGAAAAACAAAATATAAAAGAATACCTAAAATTGGAAAAAGAATAGTTGAAAGCTAAAATAATAATAAAATGCATACTTACATCACTTAAATTAAACTACACTCTACAGTTGACCATTTTCTAGTTTTCACTACGTATGAATGGAAGTATGAAACCTTGGCCAGAATGGGGCGGAATTGGTCTGGAATTGGAGCTGGACATGGGACTTTAATGGACCGGAAACTTTTAGGGGGCAATTCTGTTCTGCCCAAGGCTAATTCCAGAACTTTCCGGCCAATTCCGGCTGGAACGGAATGCAATTGACAATTATGGTTGAAATGGATGATCTGATCTAGTGCACTTGCTTTGGCCATCTAAAATCTTATTTCTGGCTTTATACTGCTCAACAGTTTTTTGGGTTGGCTTCAACGGCTTCTCTTTCAGATCTGATCTTGGCCGGGAAACAGTTTTGTGGAGAAGATTGGTTTAGGCTGAAGAAGAAATATCACTCGCTTACTCAGGAAGATTTGCTTCACTACTGTTTCTCTTCAGCATATATTGTAGCACTATTACACGACAGCCTTGGATTTGCTTTGGATGATAAGAGGTAGTCATGTGAACTCATACTTTTCATGTCTTCACTACTGCAGTGTCACACTTTTTCTCTAGTTGCTTCCCTTTACTATAGTTTTATCAAATGATTGGTTCCCCCTTGTTCCACCTTGAGCTTGTAAATGGTAACGTTTTCGACTGGGAAATATTTGTGGTTTTGTATATGCTCAAACTATCACCATTCTTTGATTTTTCCTTTCTACTGGAGCCAACCATAGATTATATTCGTACCTTTCCCTAATTTTATTGTTAGTACTCTACATCTCCAATATTGACATATGCATCTTGAACATGGAACAAAATATCGGCTGCTACACTATATATCGAGCGTAGCCGCTATGTTTAGATTGATTGAAAATAGCACTGCTGTGACTTTTGTAGGTATAAAACTCAGTCGAGCCGAGCAGTCTTCATTTAAAACATTGTTTTTCCTATCTCTTCAACATAAAAGCTTTTTCTAAAGTTGTCTCTACCCTTACATGGTTCCAAATTGCTAACAAAAAAAAAAAAAATTCAAGATTGACTGCTACCAAAGATTCATATTTTTACACCACTTCAAAAGTTCACTCAGCTATGCCTTTACGTGTTGCCACAACCGCTACATATGGCCGCCACGTAACATTTTGGCTAACGGCACTATACTCACCGCAACTGCTATTTTGATCATTGATCTTGATCACATACAGTTCATCTTCATATTGATAAAATTAGCAGAATCTGTAAGACATAAATTATCTTCATTTATTCATTGCCCAACATGCAGCTCCGTACAACAAAATACTTCTCAGTGCAACACAGTGTTTGACGGTAATACGAAACTCTACTAGCTCGTCATTACCAATTCTGTGCTTATCGAATTTATGGTGTCCAACTCAAATCCTCTATTAAGCTCAATAATTTCTCTAGGAAAGGCATGGAATCTTTATTGTGTTTGGAATGAAATCAAGGAAACTACTGAGGAGGTAGGATGTTTATTCGTATTCCTAGAAACTCAGACCAGGTAGCGGATGATGACTTCACAGAGAAGGGGTTTGAAGGGCATCTTTGTTAGTTGTTTCTGTGTTACCTGATGAAGCGTGCACACATAATTTGTTTAATTCTGCCCCCTTAAATTAGCTTAGAGGACACTGGGTTCTCCTCTCCTTGTAGCTCCTGTTCTACATTTCTGTTTTTTTTGTTTCTCTCTCTCTCTCTCTCTCTCTCTCAGACGAAAAGACTTAACAGTACATGAGAGTTATACCGAAAAGCTAAAATGAAAAGAGAAGGGAAAAAACAATGACCTTAAAAACAAAGACCACATGACTAATCCATCGAAGGACCACCTCCTTCCAATTCCTTAGTAATTTGCTATTGAAGTGAACTAAAGTAAAGCCTCCATTTAAGAGACATGAAAAGACTAGGGGGTCATATAAAAATTACACAAGCTCAAAATTCCCCCCTTCTTTTTTTTAAAAAAAAGAGTAAAAAAGCAACATCTTGAATCCTCTAAATAACAAAAAATCATTTACCTTTTACACGAAAAATCAAAAAGCTTCCTTATCAATTTGAGGCTTCACCTCACTTCACTTTACGTTGAAAATTACCAAACGGGCCCTAAGAAAATAATGAAAGGAACCCCTTGGAATTGAGGGAGGACAGACACCCTTGAAACTAAAGAGAGCTTCAATCGGTGAGCAAGATCCTCTGCTGAAGAGGTAGTCTTCAAAGCATCTCAATCTCCTTTCCTTCCAAATGATCCAAGTGACAGCTGGGAATGCCATCCTCCAGATAATCCTTCTTATATCCGAACCAACCACTAAGTGCCACACCTCGAACAGCCCAAGGATGGAACTCGGATGAGTACAACAACAGTCAAACCAGCTTAAAACTTCGTGCCACAGCCCTTGCACCACTTTACAGTTACGTAATAGATGATCCACTGTTTCCTCACCCTCCAGACACAGTGGGCAAGCATTAACAAGGGTCCTTGAGGATGTCAAGGAGAGAGAAGAAATGATTCTCTCCTCTCTCTCAGTCAGATCCCTCCTAAAAATCTGGCCCCCAATGCATCTGAGAACCAATCCTAACCAAGTAATTCGAGACCAATGCTCTTTGATCTCTCTCTCTCTCTCTCTCTCTCTCTCAATGAAATGAAATGAAGGCCCCTATATAGTAATTTGTTCAGATGACCCTAACCATTTAAGCCTAAAATAATAGATTCACAGGCCAAGTCAATTGAACGTGGAACAAGTTGTATTGCTGCCCTAGGTCCTCTTACATGAACTGGGGCAGCTCAGGGCCCATTGTTTTAGGCAATGTTTTAAGAACCTGGGTTGGGGCCATGTGTATTTTATGCCTGGTGGAATGGGTTGATCTGGGGCCTATACATGATTCCTGACTACAGCACTGACGTGACATGCTACTCAGACATTTTGCAGAAGGGCCAGACGTTGACCTAACTTTCTGGTCTGTTGGTTAACCCAAACCTAATATTAGGTCCAAATGTCCAATAACTGATTGGCTAGGCTTAAGCCTTCAATTTGGGCACGCGCAGCCATGAACATTCCTGTAGGTGGGCTATTCTGTTATTGTCCATGGGCCGTGTTAAGAAGCTTTTGCACTGTATCATTCCTATTGTGTTTACTATTCTCGAGAGCTTCATTTTTGTGTTCAATTGTTAAGTGCTTTTTAGTAGGCTGTAATTTTTTCAAAAATGCCATTGCTTTAACTCTGACTATTTGGTTCTCGAAGCAGGATACAATTTGTCAATCAGGTAGGTGGTATGCCAATCGACTGGGCATTGGGAGCTTTCATATTACTGAAAACAGATAATCCTGGAGGACGCAGGGGTTTGATTACTAACATTCTTGGTGATGATCCATCATCACTGCTTTCGCTATTCATTGTTTCCACCGTATTAGTATTTACAGTTTGCTCCATATCCAAATGGCGGAAACCACAGCTGAAGACCATATACGACCTAGAGAAAGGGCGTTACATTGTTACACGTGTCAACCGATGATTGCTTTCCCAGAGTATTGTAAATGTTAGCACTATGCTATCTCATTCATCTCTGGTTATCCCCCCATGTAAACTTTTAATGTATTTCATATTCATGGGTAGCTGAGCTCTGTATGTATGTTCTCTCTCTCTTTTTTAAATTTTTTTTTTTTTTTTTAGGATAATATCGGTAAACAGTTCAGTTCCCTCCTGTATCTTATTTATTAAAAAAATTTGGTGTACCATTGTTTTGCCATTCATGAAATGGTTTTGTACCTGATAGATCTTGTCGTGTGTTTAAAATAGAAATTGGTCGATTACCAAATTTGTTATGTTCAATATTTTGAGATAATGCCCAAATGATCTGAAGGTGTTCTCCTCCCTTAGTCTGGACCATTTCTGCTGCAATTGATATGTACAGCACATATATATATTTTTTACCCTGAGAGATTGGTTCGGTAGATTCATCAGATTTACAAGATTATTGAACAATGATGTATGTGAGTGTATGTGGCCTCGAAATGGATGATTCATCGTTGTTATGAGAGCCTTGTTTCATCTTCATCTAATGAGGTCCTAAATGATTGACAGCTCATCTGATGCTTGCAAAATTTTTGTTGTGATGGTAAGTAAATTTAGGAAGTTCATTTTGCTCCTCATTGGTTTGTTGATTAGGGCTGGATTAACGACTCATTACCACAATGAGATTCATTTTCATTTATGGGCAGAAGTACAATGCAGCGCCACTGCATTGGTGCCCATTATAAATTCATGTTGGGGCCCTAACGTCCTTCATAGTGATCAATATGTAAGGCATTGTTTGGTAGCTTTACTCTTATTCCAACAGAATTATTGAAAAAAGAGCCATACAAAAAAAGAGGCTAAGATCTGAAAATGTACTTTTTTTTGTAACTTTTTTGAGACTCCGTGGCTATTATTTTCGGAAGCTGAAAATTGGGGCTTATTATTCTAAGTGGACCTATCTCTACTTTTTCGAAGGAAGTAGAGGGTAGAATCGTGTACCAAATGCTCAGTACTTTCTAAACTGCTACATGATTTGAGCGTTAGAGGTTGAAAATAGACATGTCAAACATGTACCAAGTAATTTCTCAAATATCTAAGATCGCCACTGTTGAATTGACTATATTTAGAACATATGATGATTAGTAAGGGGCAGTTTCGGTATTATAAAGAATTAGTAAAATTAGCTTGGAGCAGGCCGGGCTGAGCCCGAACATGCTGAGCTTCTTCTGCCCATTCCTAATCCCATTTTGACTGGGCTTTAAAATTATTGACCATGCCCAACTCCTTGGGTACAAATTTTTTTAAAAGTCCTGTATTTTCAACCTGTATTTTCAAGCTTGGGACGGGTCGGGTACCCATTTAACTGGGCTAAATTGACAGGCCTACTCCCGCCATTTTTTTCACTTTTATCGTCGCTGGTTTTAGTTGAAGATGAAGAAGAGACAAACAACGAAATTGTTGCTAAAATAAAAGGTGAAAATTGATGAAAGGGCCTTTATTGTTACAAAGTTACTACGAGCGCCATGTTGTGTACCCAGCATCTAATGTGGTTTTTTTGGTAATTTTCTCAAAACTTCATGTAAACCACATAAAAGATCAATCCACTTAAGCTTAAGATGAATAACTCTTTTCACGTTTCAAGTATATACTTCAGTAATGAAACTGTCCTTCATACCTAGGTTTAATTTAAATATACTGATAAGATAGATTTATACCAATTAAATAGATTTGACATAAAAAATGCAGTGGAGATTGACAAATCGAATACTGAGACAAATGCAATCCAAAATGAAAATGATATCAATGGCTTATAGTTGGAGTTTAGGGACTCGGAATTTAGAGAAGTTCTACTTTGTTAATTATTAAGGGATAACTCAATTGGCTTAGGACCACAGTTTGCACCCGCAAGTTTTAGGTTCGAAACTGCACTACTACGGGACTACATAAGAGTTTACCCGGCTTCCCTCTGGGCCCAGAGAAATTAGTACAGCCAAAAGGGTTATCCTCCAATAGCAAAATATATATATATATATATATATATATATGTTACAGGGGGTGCTCCTATGAGAGACACTCTCACTAAGTTTATGAGAGATGGGTGGAGGCCCTCACTTTCATATCCACTCATCTTTCACCAACTTGGTGAGAGTGTCTCTCACTAGAGCACCTCCCTATATATAAAATGTTTCAAAGAAGAAAAAAAGTATCAACTAGATGAGAGATTAAAGTCTTTAACAATTAAGAAAACAGAAGAAAAGAAATTCAGTCCTTTGAAAGCTCAAACCATTCCAATATGGAACAGAAAGGCAAAAGGCTAATATGTGTTCAACTCAAAATACAATATCTAGAAAATATAAGCAAAAATTGCACTTGCACAAGAGGTTCTTCAAGTGATTCTGAGTTCAAAAATTGCACTTGCCGTGCAGTCAGAGGCCAATTTCACGATACTAATATCTGAGCATATGGAGAATCTCTATAGAGGTTGAGTTCATTTTATGAAGGTTGAGTTCATTCTTAAGCAACTCAGACTTGGACTTGAAAATTCTCCGTGGAAGGATCAGAATAAGCGACTCAAGCGCAATTGTTTTCTCTAATAGAAATTTCAGGACCAGCAACTCAATTTTAGTGCTCCTAAATCCAACCACCTTAAGTTTCGTCAATCGGTCATGTGAGAAGACTGGATCGCGAATTTGTCTCAGCCACGACATCACTCTATCATATCTGATACATCTATCCCTTTCTAACCCTGATCGAAGCTGTGAGTTCAAGAAGAAACAGAAGAGGTAAGCATGGACATTCATACGAGAAAGAAAGCAACAAAATAAATTAGAATGCGACAGTGAAATATAGGGACTCACATGAAGACAAACTGTCTCAAGAGCAGGGCAAGCCCTTAATAAAGAAATGAAAGAAGCAAGGTAATCTTTGCTTGCTTGGTCATTTATATGGACATTGAGCTCCTTGAGATATTTGAATTCAAAGTGATGGGACAGGACAGGTAAGTGCTTCCTGCATTTGGGCTTCAGTAGCAACAAACAACTTGAAAAGCATTAGAAAAGATTCAAGAGAACTACTGCTCAATGTAAAACATATAACAAAAATGTCAATCTGCTAGTAGCTCAGTTGGTCAGGCATCCATCCCTGGCTGTAGCTGAGTGGGTGTGTGATCAGTACTCACCTTAACAAAAGTGAAGAAAGACAAGTGATTCTATTGAGGAAAATCTGTTCATTTTTTGACCTCTTTTTCAAGGAAGATACGTCACACCAAACAACCAAGGAGTGGGTTGTAAGGGAAAGCAGAACAAGTTTTCCTTTCCATGGATCTATAGAAATGAATGAACATGTATAATGAATGAACATCTATGTAAAAGGAAGAAAAAGAAATCCACATCCAAGAAATATTTCCACACCTGAAATAACCAATCACCAGCAGATAGAGTCCTTACACATGTAATGGCAGACAGTATTCTTCTCCAACAGTTAAGATCTTCATTCCAATTGATGAATCTGAGATCAGCTTTATATAAGTGCGGAAAATCACTCAAAGATAGCTTCCACCCACTGCAGGTAAAAGACGAGAGACTAGGAGCATTGATCTCTAACCTACCAAAACTCCTGGGATATTCATATGAGGTTATTTTCACATGCCTGAGCAGTGAGGAGTTGGTAGCAGAAATCTTAAGCTGTTTCTCTGCGAAACTACAGTTTATAAGTCTTAAATTCTCTAGTTGATCACACGTCGAGATCAACGTGCAAAGTTCCTCCCCCTTAATGAATACTTGCTCTAAACACAGGGTTACAAGAGACTTGAACCCGCAGAAGTTTACAGGGAGACTTAATTTGCCATATATGAGAGTCAGCTGCATCAGCGATTGGCATTCGAAAAGAGAAGCTGGATAGTCCCCGCAATATCCATAAGAATGGGAGAATAAAAGCTTTTCAACTCTGTGGGTGGCAGAGTAGCGGAGCCATCTGTTCGAGGCATCCGCTTCTGCAGTACTAGTGTTGCAGTAGGACACTTCGAAGCTGCGTAGTTTGGGTGCTTTATGGAGATCCAAACATCGATCGATGACTTTGGGTTTGCAACATGAGAAGTCGAGAGAGGGATTCCAAGTCCACAGATATCTCCATCTGTTTGATAGGATGCTGGTCCTTACAGCATCTTTCATTCGCAAGAAGGAGAGGATGTGGACAAGGATTTCATCTGGGAGATTGCTGATACGATCTTCTTCACATACTACTTGTGTTTGTTGTGTTTGTGTTTGTGTAATCTCGGAGATTTTCTTCTTCTTTGGAGTAGGATACATTGTTTAGATATGAATATGAAAGGATTCTATGGGATTATAAAGAGAAAGCCAATAAGTAGAGTTGTGTTGGAAAACCCCAAAAAAAATGGAAGTGATAAGAGTGTTTTGCATATGAAAAGGAGGAATGGAAAGAAATTCTAATGCTCCCAATTAAGCCTCTAATCCTTCTAATTAGGCCTTAGCACACCTAACACAAGAAGCCCCCAAAATTACCCATCTTAGAACCCTAAAATGCAAAAAACAATGATGGAGAAGAGAAGGGCTTGCAAATAAGAGAAAGAAAGAACTCTATGGGGTTAGTAAAGACCAAATCTAGAAGATGGAAAGGACCTCTTACTTGTAGGAGCTTCAAATGAGAGGAGATTGCTCAAAAAGGGTCTTCTTGTAGCTGGATTTCCTTGTTAATGGCAGCAATAGAAAGCTAGGAGGGTGGGGAAGAAGAAGATGAGATCAAACACCCCCATTTGACATGATATGAGGGTGTATTGGAGGAGAGAATGAAGAGGAAGAAGAAGAAAGGGGAAAAAAACCCTAATTTTTCTGCTGTAGCCCACTCTCTCCTCACCTCGGACGATTGGGAGGGAGGAGGGAGAGTGTTGGCTTTTATAAAGTGTGGGTGTGGGCCCCACCATCATTAAAACTAGGACGGGTTAAAATTATGATTGCCGACTTAGTTTTAATGTGAAAAACTGTTTTGCCCTAGGGCTAAAAAAATCGGTTTTCGGAGCTCGGTTGGGCGCAAAGTGAACACGAATGTACTAGGGAATGATAAAGATCAGTCAAATGAAAGTCAAAATGAATTTTTTTTTTTTAGAATAACGAGTAACCTCCCCATGCTGACCACGTATAATATGTAGGCCATACAGTTACAAACTAGGTTCAGTGGCTCTCAAAACTTCTCAAAGCTATGTGTATCTAAGTGTATCGAATGGTCCATACGTTTCTCAAAGATTTTTTTTTAAGATTATTGATGAATCAACACCTTAAATTTGACCCAATGGCCGTATTTGTTCATATAGAGAGGATTAACCACTCGGATCGTAAAAGTAGGGCCCACAAAAATATGAAAAAATAGTTATAATAGTCTGAATTTTTTCGTGAGTTCCTCACAATCTATATTGATCCGACGGCTAAAATTTGCACCAGAGCCGTTTTTGGCCTTACTAAGATGATTAACGGTCTAGATCAAGATTTAGGGCCCACTTTGATAAAAAAAAATTTGAAAACCGCGATGATGGCATTTCAACGTCGTGGTTAACACTTTTTGAGGATGGTGTGATTCGGTCTCACACCTATTGAGGTGTGAAAAGTTCTGCCGCATTTTGCACACCTGTTCCGCATGATTTTCTCACCAACTTTTCACACTTTATGTGTAAATATCATAAACAAACATGGTGATGTGAAAGAGTTACACATGGAGACCCAATTACACACGTAAATGTAAGGAAACAAACGACCCCTAAGAGATTTTATGATTTAATCTTGACCCCGCCGAGAGATTTTATGATTGGGTCATAAAACCTGAAAATAAAAACATTTCAAAGAAGTGTGAAAAATAAGAAAAATTGAAAAATCTTAGAATTTTCAGTTTTTAATGATCCGGTATCCATCTTTGTATGTGATTCGGCCCATTCAGCAGCATAGGAAGTTTATTTTTATTTATTTATTTATTTATTTTTGTTTTTTAATATAAATATCTGGTTGATGTTAGAAGTATAAAGATGAAGTGGGAAAATAGATTATGGCTTAAACTTTCCTTTATCCAACCATTCTCTATCCTCATCCTAAAATCAATGCCATGGTTTCTCCTTTTCTTTGTATTGAACATAGAATCAATCATAAAATTTTAAATAATCAATAAAATTAAATTTATTTATGTGGCCCTGGCTAAGCACATGCCATTGTCGCTAGTTTTATTCCAAAACTACCCTGGCTAATTTCTTAATAAATCCATTTACAATACTACCCTTCGGAATTCTCAACTTCTATATAAAGGTGGGTCCCATGTACTAAATACCTAAAAAAATAAGGACAATAATAATTTGCAAAGGAAGGCCCATGTTAGAATTTTTAATGGTTGGACCATATTCACTCCACAAAAGATGTTTCATGTTGTAATTCTTGTAAATGTGAGCCTCATGCCGTCATTCCGAAATGTGAGTCTCCTCTTCTAATTTCTAGAGATGGGCCTTGCATATGACAATTCCTAAAGTAGGGCCCTAACTTTTGATTCCTAAAGGTAGGTCCCGTATAATTTTCAAAGACTAACAATGAGCCCACTTCATAACATCTAAAGTGCTCAAAATCATTATTTTATCATAAATCCATTACACATTTTTATTTTTTTTTCCATTTTAATCTTTTAAAATGTGTGGTCTTTTTGTCATTTAATCGTTTAATATTTATTTAAAACGTGTTACACATTTTTTCTTATTAATCTGTAATTATTCATTTAAAATGTGCAATACAATTTCTGTTATTTGATAGTTTTCTTCAGTTTTTTTTTAATCATTTATAATGAAATGATGATTTTGAACGGCTTAAATGTTAAGATGTAGACCTATTGTTTGTATTTAATTATTACATGGGACCTGCCTTTAGGAATCAGGATATGGAGTCTATGTTTACAACATCAGGATAATAGGAGCAAACCTAGTCCTCCTAGATTTTTATCCAAGAGGATCCTAGTTTAGGATCCAATGCCCAAGTCATAAGGCCCACTTAAAAGTTGTTGTTTATCTTACCAGAGCCTGGTTTTCTAGTACACAATGAGTTCATGTGTCTAAGCAGATGTGAAGTTCCATCCTCAGGTCTACTGACTAGAGCTTTCATGCAATACTTGCCCACCTCTTTAATTTTCTCTTTCCCATCCTTTTTATAAGCTATCATTGTTCTTGAAAAGTATCCCCAAACCACTAATCTGTGCCTTCCTCCATTAGGCTCATTTGAAATTACTTCAGATACAGTGGGTGTAGGATCAGGAGAGGGAAAATGAGAGTCAAAGAAGGTGCACCACTACCAACCTCATCATCAATGGAGATGGGGACATTGCGGGTCTTGCGGGCGCGGGACTACTACCAACACTACTAGAAGGTGTAACAGAAGACATATTTAACTGTTAAGACAAAATAAAAGCTACTAAACAAGCAAACAGGAGAAATATTTCTCTGCCAATCGGTTTACGAAGGATGCCTTTTTTCTGGATATATTTATTACGTTGTTTGGACTGTGGAAAGAGCTCAGATTGGAAAATCAAGAACTGAATTTATCGATTTAAATGAATATTTTCAATTCTAAGAAGAACCCCTCAAATCATTCATCATCAATGTTTGTTTCTCATTTTTTTTTAATGCTTGCTGAAATCATGAGTTTATAGTATCTAGTTTGGTTGGAAAATATGAATGTATTCATGTTTGGCTTGATGAAATAATTAGTAAATTATAGATAACCCATTATTAGCTCCATAAAATGTTGGGGTATCATTAAAGTTTTTTTTTGTTTTTGTGTTTTATTTAATAAATATAAGTGGAAGATCTTAATTGGCGTACCACCCATTTTTGGTAATTAAGGTTATGTTAGAGTGCTGCTTCTCTACAAAAATCGTTCTCCAATTATCGGCTTCAAGAATTTTTGAGTTATTATCAAATTCGAAGTTTTCTGAGGTTAATATGTGAAAATTGTGCATGTAATTTTAGGATATTAAAAAGGTCAATTTATTAAAAATTTCAATATGTTACAATTTTTACATGTCGTATGTTTGTTAATTTCAAGAATTCTTTTTATTTCTTATTGGACTGGATTGCTTGAAAAGGAAGATATAAGGTCTTACTCTGTTTTTTTCTTCAATGCAATTGTACTTTATTTATTTGCTAAACTGCAAATGGTATATTAAGAGAGCAAAGGAAAGACCTGAAAAACAGCTCTCAAAAGGAAAACAACAAAGAAAACAAAAGAACTCAGCTCAACAGACCAGAGCAAAAGCCAAAAGAAAAGTAAATACAGAGTATGAGCTTCCAAAGGCCAATGCCAAATCATTGAGCATTGCCATCAGTTGGAGTTCTTCTATGAAAAAAGCGCCAAGAGAAGCAATACAGTCTTGGGTTCATCTAAGAGCTCCAAACCATAACTACCCAAGGTTTCTTCCATGATCTAGATCGCACAATATCCCAAGCATCTTTGAAAGAGAACTCGTTGCCAGAGTTAGGAGACCAAATTAGAGCATCTTGGGAAGAGGGGTTTAGCTGGATAGAATTAGCTTTAGAGAGAATGTCAGCGATAGGAGGCGATAGATAAGTTGGGATTCTCCAACTATTTCCAAAGATGATATTAGAGACTTTGGCATTCAAAGGAAAGCTGAATTGAGGAAATTTTCACCCTAAAACAGAAATTTCTGGCCATCTATAAAACCACAGGTTAATGGAGTTACCATTTCCAATTTTCTAGTGGTTGTTAAGACAAAGGAAATAAGATAACCTCCAGATTTTTTTTCCAGATACATGAACCGGAATTTGATGTCTGAAGATGCCAAATAGAGAGGATGCATGAACCAAAATTTTCTGGCATTTTATTTGGGTTTTTTTTTTTTTTTTTAATAGCATTGGATTTGTAGGGAACTTCTTTCATGCAAACGTGATGGTTGTTATGGTTGATGCTTTTAAATTTAAGGGGTTGTCACATTTAAATTACTTAATTGAATAACTAAGTCTTCTTTATATTTTTATACAGAATAAATTTTCAGATACAATGCACCTCTCCAATTGTGACATTTTATATTCATCATTAACGTTTTTAGATTTTTAAGATTGATAAATAAAATATATATATTTTTTTAGATTTACACTTTTATTAAAAACACTTTAAAATTTTTAAATTCAATATATTTTCATTTTTGTGCCTGTGCGGCATTTCAATTAAGAAATCAGCCTTGATTTGTTCAATTAATTTTGACTTCTCCTATTTATTTTTTACTCCTCATAATCCCGTCTCCCATGTACTCTTCTTTTTTTTTTTCTTTTGTGATGGTTCTCCTTTCCATCTAATTATTCTTACTACCTGGATATTTAGACATTGATTTTTATTTAATTATGGAATTTAATCCTTGCCTACAAAAGATTTAGTAATAATTTCCCAATGTAATAAAAGTATAACACGGTTCACAAACATGTATCGGCTAGAAAATGCTATCCAAATTTGGAGTCCTCACCAAAAGGCTCACAACATCCTCTAAAGTAATATTTGACTTTGAGGCCTCTTCATCTATTTATTTCCATCTATGAATAGAATTATCTTTCCTTCAAATTTCAAATCTCTCTATACCATTTCTCATCATAATCGTCTAATCTTTTCAATTACGACCCGTTTTCTATCGGCCATCTTCCTTCGATGATACGAAGGTAATGCCATATGACATGGTAGAAGGTTCTTGATTGATTTAGTTCATCTTTTTATTGAATAAAGATAATTTCTTCGGGGAATATTCATGTGCATCTATCTTTCACCATAGGGTGATGGACACTTCTATAAATGAGGATTTTCAAGTACAAAGTGAATTTTCAAGTACATAGGGTGAGGTACACTTGCTTGTCTTCATGTGCAAAAAAGGAAAGTGCCCCTCACCCTATGGTGAGGGATAGATGTACATGAATATTTCCCAATTTTTTCATATTTAATTCAATCACATTATGATGATAACTTTTTAGAATAGTCAATCAGGTAGGTGGCATGCCAATCGACTGGGCATTGGGAGCTTTCATATTAATGAAAACAGATAGTGCTGGAGGACGCAGGGGTTTGATTACTAACATTCTTGGTGATGATCTATCATCACTGCTTTCGCTATTCATTGTTTCCACCGTATTAGTATTTACAGTTTGCTCCATATCCAAATGGCGCAAACCTCAGCTGAAGACCATATACGACCTAGAGAAAGGGCGTTACATTGTTACACGTGTCAACCGATGATTGCTTTCCCAGAGTATTGTAAATGTTAGCACTATGCTTTCTCATTCATCTCTGGTTGCACCCCCCCCCATCTCTGGTTGCCCCCCGCCCCCATGTAAACTTTTAATGTATTTCATATTCATGGGTAGCTGAGCTCTGTATGTATGTTTTCTTTCTTTCTTTTTAATTTTTTTTTTCTAGGATAATATCGGTAAACAGTTCAGTTCCCTCTTGTATCTTATTTATTAAAAGAATTTGGTGTACCATTGTTTGGCCAGTCATGAAATGGTTTTGTACCTGATAGGATCTTGTCATATGTTTAAAATAGAAATTGGTCGATTACCAAATTTGTTATGTTCAATATTTTGAGATAATGCCCAAATGATCTGAGGTAGCGTTTGGTTCGCTGTAATGAAGGTCGGAATGGAATAGTCATTCAAACGGAATGACCATTACCTCCGGAATCCCATTCCTTTATATGAGGGAATCGTCATTCCATTGTGGAAGGGAAGGAATGGCCATTCCATTCCTTCCCCACTATTTCATGAGACCAAAATACCCTTGCTTGATATCTATCTATCTTTCCATTATAAAAGAGGCAATGTTGCATAGTTTTTCACCACACCACTGTGGGGCCCACCCAAAATATTATAATAAAATATAATCATATATTATTATTATATTATAATAATAATAATATAATATTAAAATATTATGATCTACCTATCTTATACAAACTTTTTCACTACACCATTGTGGGGCCCACCCCCAAATATTATAATATAATATAATAATATATTATTTTGAGAAATTGAAAAAATTTCACTACACCTTTGTGGGGCCCACCCCAAAATATTATAATAAAATATAATCATATATTATTATTATATTATAATAATAATAATATAATATTAAAATATTATGATCTATCTATCTCATACAAACTTTTTCACAACACCATTGTGGGGCCCACCCCCAAATATTATAGTATAATATAATAACATTATTTTGAGAAATTAAAAAAATTTTCACTACACCTTTGTGGGGCCCACCCCAAAATATTATAATAAAATATAATCATATATTATTATTATATAATAATAATAATATAATATTAAAATATTATGATCTATCTATCTTATACAAACTTTTTCACTACACCATTGTGGAGCCCACCCCCAAATATTATATTATAATATAATAATATATTATTTTGAGAAATTAAAAAAATTTTCACTACACCTTTGTGGGGCCCACCCCAAAATATTATAATAAAATATAATCATATATTATTACATTATAATAATAATATTAAAATATTATGATCTATATATCTCATACAAACTTTTTCACTACACCATTGTGGAGCCCACCCCCAAATATTATAATGTAATATAATAATATATTATTTTGAGAATGTAATGTGACAGGAGAATCTAACAAGGGCATTTTGGTCAATCTTATGTAAATTTGATTCCATTCTAGGCATCATTCCAGCGTACCAAACGCAAGAATAGGAATCAGAATTCTATTACTGGGTTGATTCCTCAGCGTACCAAACACTGGAATGGAAATGACTATTCCTGCCTCATTCCATTCCAGACTCATTCCGATCTCCATTCCATTCCTGCCTACAACCATTCCAGCGTACCAAACGCTACCTGAAGGTGTTCTCCGCCCATAGTCTGGACCATTTCTGCTGCAATTGATATGGACAGCACATATATATTTTTTTTAACCCTGAGAGATTGGTTCGGTAGATTCATCAGATTTACAAGATTATTGAACAATGATGTATGTGAGTGTATGTGGCCTCGAAATGGATGATTCATCGTTGTTATGAGAACCTTGTTTCATCTTCATCTAATGAGGTCCTAAATGATTGACAGCTTATCTGATGCTTGCAAAATTTTTGTTGTGATGGTAAGTAAATTTAGGAAGTTCATTTTGCTCCTCATTGGTTTGTTGATTACCACAGGAAGATTCATTTTCATTAATGGGCAGAAGTTCAATGCAGCGCCACTGCATTAGTGCCCTTCATAAATTCATGTTGAGTCCCTAACGTCCTTCCTAGTGATCAATATGTAAGGCATTGTTTGGTATCTTTACTCTTATTCTAACAGAATTATTGAAAAAAGAGCCATACAAAAAAAGAGGCTAAAATCTGAAAATGTATTTTTTTTTGTAACTTTTTTGAGACTCCGTGGCTATTATTTTCGGAAGCCGAAAATTGGGGCTTCTTATTCTAAGTGGACTTGTCTCTACTTTTTCGAAGGAAGTAGAGGGTAGAATCGTGTACTAAATGCTCAGTACTTTCTAAACTGCTACATGATTTGAGCGTTAGAGGTTGAAAATAGACATATCAAACATGTACCAAGTTATTTCTCAAATATCTAAGATCGCCACTGTTTAATTGACTATATTTAGAACATATGATGATAGTAAGGGGCAGTTTCGGTATTATAAAGAATTAGTAAAATTAGCTTGGAACAGGCCGGGCTGAGCCCGAACAGGCTGAATTTCTTTTGCCGATTCCTAATCCCATTTTGACTGGGCTATAAAATTATTGACCATGCCCAGCTCCTTGGGTACAATTTTTTTTAAAAGTCCTGTATTTTCAAACTTGGGACAGGTCGGGTACCCATTTAACTGGGCTAAATTGACAGGCCTACTCCCGCCATTTTTTTCACTTTTATCGTCGCTGGTTTTAGTTGAAGACGAAGAAGAGACAAACAATGAAATTTTTGCTAAAATAAAAGGTGAAAATTGACAAAAGGGCCTTTATTGTTACAAAGTTACTATGAGCGCCATGTTGTGTACCCAACATCTAATGTGGTTTTTCTGGTAATTTTCTCAAAACTTTATGTAAACCACATAAAGATCAATCCACTTAAGCTTAAGATGAATAACTCTTTTCACGTTTCAAGTATATACTTCAGTAATGAAACTGTCCTTCATACCTAGGTTTAATTTAAATATACTGATAAGATAGATTTATACCAATTAAATAGATTTGACTTTCCAAATAAATTTACTTTGCCATTCCATTTCTTCCTCTCATGTAAAAAAAATGCAGAGGAGATTGACAAATCAAATTCTGAGCCGAATGCAATCTAAAATGAAAATGATATCAATGGATTATAGTTGGAGTTTAAGGACTCGGAATTTAGAAAAGTTCTACTTTGCCAATTATCAAGAGGTAGCTCAGTTGGCTTATGACTACGGTTTGTATCCGGAAGTTTTAAGTTTGAAACTGTACTACTACACTGGGACTACATGGAAGTTTACCCGGCTTCCCTCTGGGCCCAGAGAGATTAGTCCAGCCAAAATGATTACCCTCCAATAGCAATATATATATATATATATATATATATGGTAGGTGTTCCTAAGAGAGACACTCTCACCAAGTTTATGAGAGATGGACCATCTCTCATAAACTTGGTGAGAGTGTCTACTAGAGCACCTCCCTGTATATAAAATGTTTCAAAGAAGAAAAAAAGTATCAACTAGATGAGAGATCAAAGTCTAAAAATTAAGAAAAAAGAAGAAAAGAAATTCAGACCTTTGAGAGCTCTAATCATTCCAATATGGACAGAGAGGCAAAAGGCTAATATGGGTTCAACTCAAAATACAATATCTAGAAAATAGAAGCAAAAATTGCACTTGCACAAGAGGTTCTTCAAGTGATTCTGAGTTCAAAAATTGCCCTTGCCGTGCAGTCAGATGCCAATTTCACGATATTAATATCTGCGCATATGGAGAATCTCTATAGAGGTTGAGTTCATTTTATGGAGGTTGAGTTCATTCTTAAGCAACTCAGACTTGGACTTGAAAATTCTCTGTGGAAGGATCAGAATAAGTGACTCAAGAGCAATTGTTCTCTCTAATAGAAATTTCAGGACCAGCAACTCAATTTTAGTGCTCCTAAATCCAACCACCTTAAGTTTCTTCAATCGGTCATGTGAGAAGACTGGATCGCGAATTTGTCTCAGCCACGACATCACTCTATCATATCTGATACATCTATCCCTTTCTAACCCTGATCGAAGCTGTGAGTTCAAGAAGAAACAGAAGAGGTAAGCATGGACATTCATACGAGAAAGAAAGCAACAAAATAAATTAGAATGCGACAGTGAAATATAGGGACTCACATGAAGACAAACTGTCTCAAGAGCAGGGCAAGCCCTTAATAAAGAAATGAAAGAAGCAAGGTAATCTTTGCTTGCTTGGTCATTTATATGGACATTGAGCTCCTTGAGATATTTGAATTCAAAGTGATGGGACAGGACGGGTAAGTGCTTCCTGCATTTGGGCTTCAGTAGCAACAAACAACTTGAAAAGCATTAGAAAAGATTCAAGAGAACTACTGCTCAATGTAAAACATATAACAAAAATGTCAATCTGCTAGTAGCTCAGTTGGTCAGGCATCAATCCCTGGCTGTAGCTGAGTGGGTGTGTGATCAGTACTCACCTTAACAAAAGTGAAGAAAGAGAAGTGATTCCATTGAGGAAAATCTGTTCATTTTTTTGACCTCTTTTTCAAGGAAGATACGTCACACCAAACAACCAAGGAGTGGGTTGTAAGGGAAAGCAGAACAAGTTTTCCTTTCCATGGATCTATAGAAATGAATGAACATGTATGTAAAAGGAAGAAAAAGAAATCCACATCCGAGAAATATTTCCACACCTGAAATAACCAATCACCAGCAGATAGAGTCCTTACACATGTAATGGCAGACAGTATTCTTCTCCAACAGTTAAGATCTTCATTCCAATTGATGAATCTGAGATCAGCTTTATATAAGTGCGGAAAATCACTCAAAGATAGCTTCCACCCACTGCAGGTAAAAGACGAGAGACTAGGAGCATTGATCTCTAACCTACCAAAACTCCTGGGATATTCATATGAGGTTATTTTCAAATGCCTGAGCAGTGAGGAGTTGGTAGCAGAAATCTTAAGCTGTTTCTCCGCGAAACCACAGCGTATAAGTCTTAAATTCTCTAGTTGATCACACGTCGAGATCAACGTGCAAAGTTCCTCCCCCTTGATGAAGACTTGCTCTAAACACAGGGTTACAAGAGACTTGAACCCGCAGAAGTCTACAGGGAGACTTAATTTGCCATATCTGAGAGTCAGCTGCATCAGCGATTGGCATTCGAAAAGAGAAGCTGGATAGTCTCCACAATATCCATAAGAATGGGAGAATAAAAGCTCTTCAACTCTGTGGGTGGCAGAGTAGCGGAGCCATCTGTTCAAGGCATCCGCTTCTGCAGTACTAGTGTTGCAGTAGGACACTTTGAAGCTGTGTAGTTTGGGTGCTTTATGGAGATCCAAACATTGATCGATGACTTTGGGTTTGCAACATGAGAAGTCGAGAGAGGGATTCCAAGTCCACAGATATCTCCATCTGTTTGCTAGGATGCTGGTCCTTACAGCATCTTTCATTCGCAAGAAGGAGAGGATGTGGACAAGGATTTCATCTGGGAGATTGCTGATACGATCTTCTTCACATACTACTTGTGTTTGTTGTGTTTGTGTTTGTGTAATCTTGGAGATTTTCTTCTTCTTTAGAGTATGATACATTGTTTAGATGGATAATAGTATTAGATATGAATATGAAAGGATTCTATGGGGTTATAAAGAGAAAACCAATAAGTAGAGTTGTGTTGGAAACCCTCCAAAAAAAATGGAAGTGAAATTCTAATGCTCTCAATTATGCCTCTAATCCTTCTAATTAGGCCTTAGCACACCTAACACAAGAAGCCCCCAAAATGAACCATCTTAGAACCCTAAAATGCAAAAAACAATGATGGAGAAGAGAAGGGCTTGCAAATAAGAGAAGAAAGAACTCTATGGGGTTAGTAAAGACCAAAATCTAGAAGATGGAAAGGACCTCTTACTTGTAGGAGCTTCAGGAGGTTGCTCAAAAAGGGTCTTGTTGTAGCTGGATTTCCTTGCTAATGGCAGCAATAGAAAGCTAGGAGGGTGGGGAAGAAGATGATGAGATCAAACATCCCCATTTGACATGATTTGAGGGTGTATTGGAGGAGAGAAGCAAGAGGGAGAAGAAGAAAGGGGAAAAAACCCTAATTTTTTATGCTGTAGCCCACTCTCTCCTCCGCTGGAACGATCGGGAGAGAGGAGGGAGAGGCTTAAAAGAGTGGGTGTGGGCCCCACAATCACTAAAAATTCGACGTGTGGGCCCCACCATCACTAAAACTTCTATGGGTTAAAACTATGATTGCTGCCCTGGACGAGATTGACTAAGAAGCGAAAAATGATTTTGACGGAATCTAGTTTCTTTCAACATGATTTTGAGATTTTGAAATTTGAGCTAGGTTCTAAGAAGCGAAAAATGCTTTTGACGGAATCTAGTTTCTTTCAACATGATTTTGAGATTTTGAAATTTGAGCTAGGTTCGATGTGAAAAAGGTTATTTTGCTCCAGGGTTGGAAAAACTAGTTTTTGGAGTTCAGATGGGCACGGAGTGAACATGAATGTTGTAGGAAATGATAAGATTAATCAAATGAAGCCAAAATGAAAATTTTTTGAGAATCACGAATAACCTTCCCACGCTGACCACGTATAACACGTAGACTATATCGTCACAAACTAGGGTCACTGGTTCTCAAAACTTCCCAAAGCTATGTGTATCTAAGTGTATCCAATGGTCCATACGTTTCTCAAAGATATTTTTTAAGATTATTGATGAATCAACACCTTAAATTTGAACTCATGGCCGTATTTGTTCATATAGAGAGGATTAATCGCTCGGATCGTGAAAGTGGCGCCCACAAAAATATGAAAAAGTAGTTATAATAGTCTGAATTTTTTCCGTGAGTTCCTCACAATCTATATTGATCCAACGACTGAAATTTTGCATCAGAGCCGTTTTTGGCCTTACCAAGATGATTAGCGGTCTAGAATAAGATTTAGGGCCCACTTTGATAAAAAAAATTGAAAACCGCAATGATGGCGTTTCAACGTCGTGGCTAACACTTTTTGAGGATGGTGTGATCGGTTTCACACCTATTGAGGTGTGAAAAGTTCTGCCACATTTTGCACACCTGTTTCGCATGATTTTCTCATCTCCTTTTCACACTTCATGTGTAAATATCATAAGCAAACATAGTGATGTGAAAGAGTTACACATGGAGACCCATTTACACACGTAAATGCAAGGAAACAAACCACCCCTAAGAGATTTTATGATTTAAGCCTGACCCCGCCAAGAGATTTTATGATTGGGTCAAAAAACCTGAAAATGAAAACATTTCAAAGAAGTGTGAAAATTAAGAAAAGTTGAAAAATCTTAGAATTTTCAGTTTTTAATGATCCAGTATCCATCTTTGTATGTGATTCGGCCCATTCAGCAGCATAGGAAGTTTATTTTTATTTTTATTTTTTTGTTTTCTTTTTTGTTTTTTTAATATAAATATCTGGTTGATGTTAGAAGTATAAAGATGAAGTGGGAAAATAGATTATGGCTTAAACTTTCCTTTATCCAACCATTCTCTATCCTCATCCTAAAATCAATGCCATGGTTTCTCCTTTTCTTTGTATTGAACATAGAATCAATCATAAAATTTTAAATAATCAATAAAATTAAATTTATTTATGTGGCCCTGGCTAAGCACATGCCATTGTCGCTAGTTTTATTCCAAAACTACCCTGGCTAATTTCTTAATAAATCCATTTACAATACTACCCTTCGGAATTCTCAACTTCTATATAAAGGTGGGTCCCATGTACTAAATACCTAAAAAAATAAGGACAATAATAATTTGCAAAGGAAGGCCCATGTTAGAATTTTTAATGGTTGGACCATATTCACTCCACAAAAGATGTTTCATGTTGTAATTCTTGTAAATGTGAGCCTCATGCCGTCATTCCGAAATGTGAGTCTCCTCTTCTAATTTCTAGAGATGGGCCTTGCATATGACAATTCCTAAAGTAGGGCCCTAACTTTTGATTCCTAAAGGTAGGTCCCGTATAATTTTCAAAGACTAACAATGAGCCCACTTCATAACATCTAAAGTGCTCAAAATCATTATTTTATCATAAATCCATTACACAGTTTTATTTTTTTTTCCATTTTAATCTTTTAAAATGTGTGGTCTTTTTGTCATTTAATCGTTTAATATTTATTTAAAACATGTTACACATTTCTTCTTATTAATCTGTAATTATTCATTTAAAATGTGCAATACATTTTCTGTTATTTGATAGTTTTCTTCAGTTTTTTTTTTTTTTAATCATTTATAAGGAAATGATGATTTTGAACGGCTTAAATGTTAAGATGTAGACCTATTGTTTGTAATTAATAATTACATGAGACCTGTCTTTAGGAATCAGGATATGGAGTCCATGTTTACAACATCAGGATAATAGGAGCAAGCCTAGTCCTCCTAGGTTTTTATCCAAGAGGATCCTAGTTTAGGATACAGTGCCCATGTCATAAGGCCCACTTAAAAGTTGTTGTTTGTCTTACCAGAGCCTGGTTTTCTAGTACACGATGAGTTCATGTGTCTAAGCAGATGTGAAGTTCCATCCTCAGGTCTACTGACTAGAGCTTTCATGCAATACTTGCCCACCTCTTTAATTTTCTCTTTCCCATCCTTTTTACAAGTTATCATTGTTCTTGAAAAGTATCCCCAAACCACTAATCTGTGCCTTCTTCCATTAGGCTCATTTAAAATTACTTCAGATACAGTGGGTGTAGGATCAGGAGAGGGAAAATGAGAGTCAAAGAAGGTGCACCACTACCAACCACATCATCAATGGAGATGGGGACATTGCGGGTCTTGCGGGCGCGGGACTACTACCAACACTACTAGAAGGTGTAACAGAAGACATATTTAACCGTTAAGACAAAATAAAAGCTACTTAACAAGTAAACAGGAGAAATATTTCTCTGCCAATCGGTTTATGAAGGATGCCTTTTTTCTGGATATATTTATTACGTTGTTTGGACTGTGGAAAGAGCTCATATTGGAAAATCAAGAACTGAATTTATCGATTTAAATGAATATTTTCAATTCTAAGAAGAACCCCTTAAATCATTCATCATCAATGTTTGTTTCTCATTTTTTTTAATGCTTGCTGAAATCATGGGTTTATAGTATATAGTTTGGTTGGAAAATACGAATGTATTCATGTTTGGCTTGATTAAATAATTAGTAAATTATAGATAACCCATTATTAGCTCCATAAAATGTTGGGGTATCATTAAGTTATTTTGTTTTTGTGTTTTATTTAATAAATATAATTGGAAGATCTTAATTGGCGTACCACCCATTTTTTTGGTAATTAAGGTTATGTTAGAGTGCTGCTTCTCTACAAAAATCGTTCTCCAATTATCGGCTTCAAGAATTTTTGAGTCATCAAATTCGAAGTTTTCTGAGGTTATTATGTGAAAATTGTAATTTTAGGATATTAAAAAGGTCAATTTATTAAAAATCTCAATATGTTACAATTTTTACATGTCGTATGTTTGTTAATTTCAAGAATTCTTTTTATTTCTTATTGGACTAGATTGTTTGAAAAGGAAGATATAAGGTCTTACTCTGATTTTTTCTTCAATGCAATTGTACTTTATTTGGTTTTTTTTTTTTTTTTTTTTGCTAAAGTGCAAATGTTATATTAAGAGAGCAAAGGAAAGACCTGAAAAACAGCTCTCAAAAGGAGGAGCACAAAGAAAACAAAAGAACTCAGCTCAACAGGCCAGAGCAAAAGCCAAAAGAAAAGTAATTACAGAGTATGAGCTCCCAAAGGCTAGCGCCTAGAGCAAAGGCTAATGCCAAATCATTGAGCATTGCCATCAGTTGGGAGTTCTTCTATGAAAAAAGTGCCAAGAGAAGCTGTAAGTGCAAATATCGTAACTCACAAGATTACGAGGTGCCTTAGAGGACTTAACCAAATGACTATCGAGAGCTGGCCGGTGTTGACCCGCGAAACCTGAAAGGGAAGAGAGAAAAGGTCAAAGGACCCTGGCCGTGAGCAGCACAGGGCTCTCCGATGCCTCAGTTAGTGTGAATACTCAATTGAGGATGGAGAAGAAGAGAGACAGTATATCTGTGTATTCTTTTATGCGTACCCTGTCCAGATGCTATCTCCCTCCTATATATGAGTGTTACCGGAGACTTTGTCATGGGCTTGATGATCTGGCTGCTGAGATCATCAGCTCGCAAAATAATAAATGGAAGTCCATCACAGCCCACATCGCATTAATTGCCAGTCCGATCAGCCCATGTCGCATTAAATGCCAGTCACATTGGGCCTGATCCTGTCTGGACTCAATGGCAGGCGAAGATCTCACTGGATCCTTTCTTGGGCCTCCCCCGATGGGGCTGTGACCGTTGGATGCTGCTCTGTCAGAGGGTTGGACGGCCAGGATGACATCTGTCTTGTCGCCGTGCGCCCGGAGGCAGGAGATATTTTAAGCACGCACCCCGGCTGGCAGTCTCGCAGCCGGGATGCGTGTCGGAACCGGGCTTAGCGGAGGACAGCCTCAGCCGGACTGGGACCATGGACCGCACCCCGGCTGGCGCTCCACTACCACGGCCGGGACGCGCTCGACCGGACTGAAGATTAGGCCATTAGTTAAACAGCTTTGGGACGATTAGGAATCTCCCCACACAATAGCCCCCTAGCTTGCGGCTCCTCTGGGATCTCGGGATCCCGAACTCAGTGGAGTCGGAAGCTACGAAGGTGTTGCTACAATCATAGGTCTGGTGTTGGTGACAGCTAGCGTCTAATCCTCTCCAAACTCCTTTTCCCGCTCGAGACAATAAATGCAGCGCGTCAATCATGAAGAAGCGAGACGGACAATTCCACGTGTCCTCATTTGATCGGTCGCGCCGCTGGACATGGGAAGCGTACAGCCGCCTGGTGCAGCGTTTCGAATTTCGAGAACGGCGCTCGAGGCGAAGCGGCGTTTCCTCTGATACAAAAGGTTGCTGTCGTCTTGCTCTTCCCACCCTCTGCATCCGAAGAACCAGTCCAGAAGCCTTTCTCTGCTGCCAAGTCAGATCGCAGCGACGTGTACCTGAGGGTTTTCCGGTTGCGTTTTCCGAGCGTGAGCTTCTCTTTTTCTTTAGATTCTCTCTTTCTAGGCTTTCTGTCTCTCTTTCTCTTAACCACACATGGGGATTTACAGTCACTGGGTAGAGAACGACATTGCCATAGACGGGCTTAGGGGGGCGTATGAGATACCAGAGGACGTGTTGATCAGACGAGCGGACCCTGCAGATTATGCACTCCGCTCGTACTCGGGGGGTTGGATGCCCTTCCCGTTGATTGCCATAGTAGAGGGCGGAGTTAGGTTCCCCCTAGACCCACTCCTTAGGGCCTGCCTCAGCACCTGGGCCCTTAGTCCGTGTCAGCTGTCGCCCAATGGTTACAAAGTCATCATGGGCACAGCCGTGCTGAACAAAAGCCTAGGCATCGACCTCGGCGTCCATGACATCGAAGATGTCTATGACATATGCAAGTCCAAGGAGGATGGTTATTACCTCCGAGTCCGGCCCCGGTGTACAGCCTTCGTCACAGCACTCGAGGACTCCAGCAAATATGCCGGAGATGACCTCGTGTGCGTCTCGGGGAACTGGGAGTTCGGCGCCGAGGAGGATAGGGTGCACAGGGTACCGCGCCACCCCGGGGTCGTTCCAAGTAATTCCTTTTGCTTACTATTGTATCTCATTTCATTTTCTGCCTCAGGGCTTGCCGGATTGATACCCTTCTGGTTCATTTTGCAGCTGCTCGCGAAAGGAAGCAACGAGCCAGGCGGGAGGGCTGGAGAAAGAACGAAGAGTGGTACCAGGCCATCAGGAGGTGTACCGACTTCACCAATAGATCCGCTTGGGCGCTACTAGGCTACGAGCCGAGGTACAGGGGTTACAATAAGAGATCCGCGGTGCTCCCCGCGCTGCTTCAAGGAGAAGTCCCGGGACCAAGTGAGCCCTTTGCCAGCAGCCATGCAGAGGCTGCGCTTGAAGAAGGGGGGACTTCTCGAGCCGTGACCGGCGCTGAGGCATCACCCGAACCGCGATCCTCCCCTGAGCCGCAGTCAAGCGGCACCCCTTTAGTGAGGAGGACGCGGCGCCCTCACACTGACTCAGGAGAGATGTCACGGGTCCCGGCGTTCGTGGATCTGGAGGCACTGGCCCTAGGGAGCGAGGGCGAATCATCTCCGCCGGTGGTCCGGGATTTTGCTGGACACTCAGCTCCCAGCCCTAGTGAGTCCCCTCGGGCTGTTGAGGTGGCGGTAGCGACCCGCGAGCCGAGTCCGGAAGCCCAACATTCTCCCGAGGATGCTCGCAACGAGAGCTCCTCGAGAAAGAGGCCGAGGGAAGAGGGAGACGGCTCGGGAAGGGCATCGCAATCGGCCGAGCCAGCGCCTTGGGCACCGAGCTTCCTGCTCGAGTCAGGGAGGTCTATGACTGTGGAAGATTGCATTCACAGGAGGCCAGATCCCCTCGTGCTCGAGGCACTTGGCCATGCTTGCGCACTGCCGCGCGACATGGCCCGGTTGGGGAAGATGAGCGACCCAAAGCTGGTCACGTCGCTACTCCACTCTTGCTTTCAGGTAACTTGGCTTGTAATTTTAATTGCTTTGCTGGGTGCCCCACTTCGGCTACTAACATGCCCCGATTTCTTGACAGACGTTGCAAAAGTCGATGGTAGTCATCGACAGGTTCAGCAAGCAGGGTCCCTTGGTGGCTGGCCTAACCGAGGAGAAGAGGGAGCTCGAAGAGGCGCTGGGGTCCAGCGTCTCGAAGGTCAACCAGCTGGAGGCATTCCAGGGTGGCCTCCGGACCAAACTTGGGGAGGTGGCGATGGAGATCGAAAACGAGAAGATGAAGAACGCCGACCTCGAGGCCCAAGTGGAGAGTTTGAGGAGCGACCTTCGCGCCGAAACGAAGCGGGGACCGAGGCGGAGGCCAAAGTCAAGGCTGAGAGTGAGGCGGCCTTCCAGGACGCGGCCACCCAAGCGACCGTTTACTACGGCGCGAAGGTATTCCGCGTTCGAGACAAGGCGTGGGCGAAGGCGTGGCGCGCCGCTTTGAGGGAGGTCGGGATTTCGGAGGACCACCCGTCCTTTGTGAACCCTCCGATCTATCCCGGTCCATCGGCCCCGGATAACACAGTAATTATCGGTCCCCCGGTCGGTGTCGACAGTGGCCCAGCCCCTCAAGAAACCTCCGCCGACGTCCCCTATGACCCAGCTCCACAAGAACCATGAAGACCCGGTCGCTGTTATCTGTCTGCTTGCTCTCTCTTTTTTTTTTTGTTAAATCATCGTGTAATCTGCGCTTCAAAATGTAAACTTCCAGTAATCAATGAATCGAACTTTTTATCATTATTCACTCCCGCTCTGTTTGCATGCTCGATTTCCTCATGCTGCTTGTGCTTGTCTCTTTTTTCTTTTAAACAAGATCATAACGGGTAATTAAAGTGGCGATGACATCATATGATGCCGATGCCTTCACGGTACTGAGGCGGCCACAATGGCCCCATGCCTAGGCGGTGCGTGCATCACGGCCCGTAGGCTTCATGCCGGGGTGGTGCATGGACCAGCCCCACGGCAATCGTAGTGGCCCGTAGGCTTCATGCCGGGGCAATCGGTGCATGGACCCAGCCCCACGGCAATCGTAGTGGCCCGTAGGCTTCATGCCGGGGTGGTGCATGGACCAGCCCCACGGCAATCGTAGTGGCCCGTAGGCTTCATGCAGGGGTGGTGCATGGACCAGCCCCACGGCAATCGTAGTGGCCCGTAGGCTTCATGCCGGGGTGGTGCATGGACCAGCCCCACGGCAATCGTAGTGGCCCGTAGGCTTCATGCTGGGTCGACAGTGGGAACAAGAGCAGAGACTCAAAACTGCTTTCATTAAAATCTCGGAATACCTTGAATACAGAGTTAGAAATAAAACTTCTTGAGATGCGATACATTCCACGGACGAGGTAATTGTCGACCATCCATATCTTCGAGTTTGTAAGCTGATCGCCCAGCAGTGGCGACTACCTTGAATGGTCCGTGCCAATTCGGAGCCAACTTGCCCTGGCCTGGGTCTCGATCTCCTGGAAGTGTCTTCTTAAGGACCAAATCCCCGATCGAGAACCTTCTCTCTCTGACCCTTCGGTTGTATCCTCTGGCCAGTTGCTGTTGATAATCCGCCAATCTGATAATCGCTGATTCTCTGCGCTCGTCGGCGAGGTCCAGCTCCCGAGCAATATTCGTTTCATTCTGGCCTTGGTCGAAGAGTTCTGACCTCAGGGTTGGGAGGCCGACCTCAAGAGGGATGACAGCCTCCATTCCGTAAGCTAGGGAAAACGGGGTCGATGATGTGGAACGCCTCGGAGTCGTTCTGTAGGCCCATAAAACACTTGGAAGCTCTTCTACCCATCTCCCTTTCGCTTGATCTAGTCGCTTCTTCAGCCCATCCAGCACCACTTTGTTGGAGATCTCTGCTTGACCATTGCCCTGCGGATATGCCGGGGTGGAATAGTGGTTTCTGATGCCGAGTTCCTTGGAAAAGTTTTTGAAGGCAGCGGAGTCGAACTGGGTGCCGTTATCCGATACCAAGACTCGTGGGATGCCGAACCTGGTGATGATGTTCCTCCAAACAAAATTCTTCGTGTCACGCTCGGTGATGGAAGACAACGATTCTGCTTCTATCCATTTAGTAAAATAATCAGTGGCCACTATCAACCATCTCTTATTTCCTGGAGTTCGGTGAAGTGGTCCCACGATGTCCAGCCCCCATTGGGCGAAGGGCCATGGATTAGAGAGTGGGCTCAGATCTTGTGCTGGTTGATGGAGAGAGTGGGAGAACTTCTGGCACTTCTCACATTTCTTAACATATAATCGCGCATCCTTCTGCATATACGGCCACCAGTACCCCTGGCTGATTGCTCGGTAAGCTAACGACCTCCCTCCTATATGGCTCCCGCAAATCCCCTCATGTATTTCATAGAGAAAGTCTTCCACTTTGCTTGGATGGACGCATTGAAGGTATGGGCCAGTGAATGACTTTCTGTAGAGCTTGCCCTCGGGGGACAACCAAAACCGTGTAGCTTTCAATCTGAGCCGGTGAGCCTCAATCTTGTCCTCCGGGAGTTTGTCGTCCTTAAGATAGGATATAATTGGATCCATCCAGCTTGGGCCGGAGTCAAGATGGAGGACTTCCCGGGGTGGCTGAAGCTCTATGCTGGGTCTTGCCAGCGATCCCACTTCGATAGTTCTTTTCTTCCCTGCCTCAACGGCGGAGGCTAGACTGGCTAGGGCATCGGCATGAGAGTTTGACCCCCTGCTGATCTGTTTGACCTCGGCTGTCTGGAATTCTGAGAGAGACTTCTTTGCGAGGGCGTGGTAGGCAGACATCCTGTCGTCTCGGGCCTGATAATCTCCTGTCAACTGGTTAATCACTAGCTGGGAGTCACTGAAGACGAGCAACTGCCAAGCTCCGAGGATTTTAGCACTACTCAGTCCAGCTAACAAGGCTTCATATTCCGCTTCATTATTTGACGCTTTGAAATCCAGAGTAAGGGCTTGCTCAATAACCAGACCATCCGGAGTCTGGATGACGGCCCCAGCACCAGCTCGCTTGGCTGTTGACGATCCATCAACGAAGACCTTCCATACGGGAGCCGGAGATCGGCTTGGAGATAGTCCGTCATCCCCCGGGAGGGGTACCTCGAGTTCGTCCGTGGGCTCGGGGCCGAGCTGAGTTGGCGCCGAGGTCGGAGGTACGAACTCCACAATAAAGTCCGCCAGGACCTGAGCTTTGATGGCTGTTCTGGGCTGGTATCGAATATCATATTGCCCGAGCTCTATCGCCCACCGCGAAAGCCTTCCTGAAAAATCAGCTTTTCGGAAAACAGACTTGAGCGGATGTTTTGTGATCACCACTACAGTATGAGTTTGAAAATAATGGGAGAGCTTGCGGGAGGCGCTAACTAGTGCCAACGCAAGCTTCTCCAACAGGGTATATCTGGTCTCGGGATCGAGGAGCGATTTGCTCGTGTAATAAACCGGTTTCTGTTGATTTTCTTCCTCTCTGATCAGGACCGAGCTCACGGCTCGATCCGAGACCGCTAGATATAAATACAACGTTTCCCCTGGTTTTGGGGTCGAAAGTAGAGGAGGTGACGAAAGGTAGGCCTTGAGTGCTTGTAAAGCCCTGTCACACTCTGGAGTCCATTGAAACTTACAGTTTTTTCTCAACAATTTAAAGAAGGGATGGCACTTATCTGAGGATCGACTGATGAATCGATTTAGTGCGGCAGCCATGCCAGTAAGCTTCTGGACCTCTTTTGTAGTAGCCGGGCTCTGCACTCCGAGGATGGCAGAAATCTGGTTTGGATCTGCTTCAATCCCTCTCCTGGTGACCAAGCTCCCCAGGAATTTGCCTGAACCGACGCCGAAGGCGCACTTGGAGGCGTTCAGCTTCAGCTTGTACTCTTTCAGAATGGCAAACACCTCGGCCAAATCGGCTAGATGGTCCACGGCCTGTTTGGACTTGACTACCATATCGTCGATGTACACTTCAACAGTGCTGCCAAGGTGCGCCCTGAACATCTTGGTAACCAGGCGCTGGTAAGTGGCGCCTGCGTTCTTTAAGCCGAAAGGCATTACCTTATAACAGTAGATGCCCCTGGGCGTTATGAACGCAGTCTTTTCTTCATCCGGAGCGTACAGAGGTATCTGATGGTAGCCTCGATATGCGTCGAGGAAGCTCATCCGGTCGTGGCCGGCGGTGGCGTCGATCATCTGGTCGATCTTTGGGAGCGGGAAGCTGTCCTTGGGGCAGGCTTTGTTGAGATCTGTGAAGTCGACGCATACCCTCCACTTGCCAGTTTTCTTTTTGACCACCACCGTGTTGGCGAGCCAGACCGGGTACTGCACCTCCCTGATCACCCCTGCTTCAAGTAGTTTACCGACCTCCTCAACCACAGCTTCTGTCTGTGGCAGCCCGGTCCTACGAGCTTTTTGCATTACCGGCTTGTGCTCGGGATCCACATTCAGCTTGTGGCACGCGATCTCGGGGTGAATACCGGGCATCTCCTCTGGGGTCCAGGCGAAGGCTCCTATATTCTGGAACAGGAATTCGGTCAATTCGGATCGCTCAGGCTCGGTAAGCTGACCGCCGAGGAGGAAAAACCTTTCCGGATCATGTGGGCTGATCCTAACCTCGGTCAGTTCTTCCACACTCTTCTGTTCGGGATGCTGGCCGACTCGGTCCAACTCTTTCTCCAATTCGGCCACATTGACCTGCTTGGGCTCGCGACTTCCGGGTACTACGGCCATCAAGCACTGTTGGGCCATTTGCTGATTTCCCCGAACCGTCACTATTTTTACTCTGCCGTGATCTTCGAGTGGAAATTTCAACTTCTGATGGAGAGTAGAGGGTACCGCTTCCATGCTGTGGAGCCAAGTTCTACCCATGATGGCATTATAAGGGGATGGCGCGTCGACTACCAGGAAGTCTACCATCACGGAGGCTCCTTCAACCTGAACTTTAAGGGTCAACTTCCCTTTCGGGTATACAGGTTGGGCACTGAAGCCTATCAATGGAGTGCGGGCCTCTTGCAGATCTGCTTCCGAGAGGCCCATCTTCCTGAAGCAATCGAAATAAAGGACCTCGGATGAACTGCCGGGGTCAACAAGGATCCTCTGGACCCTACAATTCTTCAGTTTCAAAGTGACGACAAGCGGATCATTATGCGGGAGTTGTACGCCTTCCAGGTCGTCATCAGAGAACCAAATCCTGGGCTGCTCCTTGCGAGGCCTTTTCGCAATCGGCTCTAATTCGGCCGCCATTACCTGTTTTCCATGGGACGCCCGTCTCGCCTCGGCACGCGCCTGGTTACTCCCTTTGGGTGGGGGAGCGAGGTGTATGACGCTAATGAGCTTCTCGGATCCATCACTGTCCTGACTTTTTTCATTTCGGTGCCGAGCTCGGAACTCATCCCTGTCGTTTGCCTTGACATATTCTTTGAGATGTCCATCTTGGACAAGTTTCTCTAAGTGAGACCTGAGGATTCTGCACTCCTCGGTATTGTGGCCATTCTGTCTATGGTAAGCACAGAATCTACTCTGGTCGCGGTTGGCCGAATCGCTCCTCATGGGCGGCGGCCAGCTGAAATACGGCCTGGATTTGATTTTAGTCATGATCTTGTGAATAGGCTCCTTAAATATGGTATCAACAGCTTTGTAGGGATCGGAAGACAGTCTGAGCTTTTTGTTGTTTCTGTAGGCGGGTGTGGAAGCCCTTGCCGAGCTAGTCGAGGCCTTATGGCGGCTTGGTTCCTCTCTCCTGGACGACCGATCTTCCTTCGTTGAAGACTTCCCGTTCCGATCTCTTCGGCTGACGTGAAAGCTTTCCCTGGCTCTGAGCTGGTCATCCTCTTGAGCTATGAAACGGTTCACCCTGGCCATTAGCGCCGAGATAGAGGCCACAGGATTGCCAGCCAGGTCCTTCCGAAGATCATTATCAGGCAGCAAGGCGTTCTGGAACTCAAAGATTGCCACTTCGTCTTTGGAGCCATCGATCTGGCTGTAGACCGTCCAAAACCGCTTGGCGAACTGAGTGACATTCTCGTGCTGCTTCATCCTTAGGGCCATTATATCGGCGTCCGTCTTAGGGATAGCTCTGTAAGCCTGGAACTTCTTTATGAAGGAATGCTGGAGCTGCTGCCAGGTTGAGATGGAATTTTCTGGGAGACCGCAGAACCATTTCAAGGGGAGTTCGCCCAGGCTGGACGAGAAAACCTTGCAATTCAAATGGCCTTCATCTCCCCAGACAGACATCCTCTGCGAGAAATGTCGCAGATGCGCAGCTGGATCCGAAGCCCCTTCGTAGGTGGCGAACCTTGGGACAGTGAACTTCCTCGGTAGGGGGTGATCCCTAATGTCACTAGTGAAAGGTGATGTACCGAGGTCGGCGAACGCGCCAGCGTCCTGATGGCTTCGGGTGAGGCCGGCCACTTCCAGGTTCCGCCTAACTGCTTGCTGAACCTGCTCCTCAAGCCATCCCTGAGCATCATTACGGACCTTGGGGATATCTTCTGACCGTTTCCTTGAAAGGCTGCGGATACTGCTGGAGGCTTCGTCATCAGCTCGACTACGTCTTCTTTCGTTCAGGTGAAGCCTAAGGTCCCTCTGAGAAGGGGTGGTCTGCTGACGGCGAGAAGAACCTCCTCCGCTGGATCGCTGCAGATGCTGTCTGGCGGCGTCAGCTGCCTCAGCTGTCTCCCTAAGCTGTCGTTGGAGGCGTTTGATAAGAGCATCCTTCTCCCGGATAGTAGTATTCTGCGCCTGTATCTCCTCGTAAGTGGGATCGAATTCCTCGTCAGGGCTGCGAACCTCACTATTCCTCCGACGATCCAACAAGACCGGGGACTTACGTCGAGTCTGGTGAATGGTGAGGTCTCTCCTCCTAGGAGGTTGGAGAGGGGTCACCACCGTCTCCGGGTATGACTCTGGACGGGGCTGATAACCCCGCAGATAGACAGGAGTGGACCTCAAAGACTCACGGAAAGGGTTTGCTATAGTCCCTGCAGGGCCTGTCTCGAGCGCTTTGCCACCTTTTGCAGCTCTCTCAGCCATAGTGTGCAGGAAGATTGACAACTTCTCTTCCCACAGACGGCGCCAATTGTAAGTGCAAATATCGTAACTCACAAGATTACGAGGTGCCTTAGAGGACTTAACCAAATGACTATCGAGAGCTGGCCGGTGTTGACCCGCGAAACCTGAAAGGGAAGAGAGAAAAGGTCAAAGGACCCTGGCCGTGAGCAGCACAGGGCTCTCCGATGCCTCAGTTAGTGTGAATACTCAATTGAGGATGGAGAAGAAGAGAGACAGTATATCTGTGTATTCTTTTATGCGTACCCTGTCCAGATGCTATCTCCCTCCTATATATGAGTGTTACCGGAGACTTTGTCATGGGCTTGATGATCTGGCTGCTGAGATCATCAGCTCGCAAAATAATAAATGGAAGTCCATCACAGCCCACATCGCATTAATTGCCAGTCCGATCAGCCCATGTCGCATTAAATGCCAGTCACATTGGGCCTGATCCTGTCTGGACTCAATGGCAGGCGAAGATCTCACTGGATCCTTTCTTGGGCCTCCCCCGATGGGGCTGTAACCGTTGGATGCTGCTCTGTCAGAGGGTTGGACGGCCAGGATGACATCTGTCTTGTCGCCGTGCGCCCGGAGGCAGGAGATATTTTAAGCACGCACCCCGGCTGGCAGTCTCGCAGCCGGGATGCGTGTCGGAACCGGGCTTAGCGGAGGACAGCCTCAGCCGGACTGGGACCATGGACCGCACCCCGGCTGGCGCTCCACTACCACGGCCGGGACGCGCTCGACCGGACTGAAGATTAGGCCATTAGTTAAACAGCTTTGGGACGATTAGGAATCTCCCCACACAGAAGCAATATACAGTCTTGGGTTCATCTAAGAGCTCCAAACCATAACTACCCAAGGTTTCATGCACAATATCCCAAGCGTCTTTGAAAGAGAACTCATTGCCAGAGTTAGGAGACCAAATTAGAGCATCTTGGGAAGAGGGGTTTAGCTGGATAGAATTAGCTTTAGAGAGAATGTCAGCGACCTCCTGATTTTTTTCCAGATGCATGAACCAGAATTTGATGTGAGGATGCCAAATAGAGAGGATGCATGAACCAAAATTTTCTGGCATTTTATTTGTTTTTTTTTTTTTTTTTTTTAATAGCATTGGATTTGTAGGGAACTTCTTTCATGCAAACGTGATGGTTGTCATGGTTGATGCTTTTAAATTTAAGGGGTCGTCACCTTTAAATTACTTAATTGAATAAGTAAGTCTTGTTTATATTTTTATACAGAATAAATTTTCAGATACAATTCACCTCTCTAATTGTGACATTTTATATTCATCATTAACGTTTTTAGATTTTTAAGATTGATAAATAAAATATTTGATTTTGTTTTAGATTTATGCTTTTATTAACAACACTTTAAAAATTCTAAATTCAATATATTTTCATTTTTGTGCCCATGCAGCCTTTCAATTAAGAAATCAGCCTCGATTTGTTTAATTAATTTTGACTTCTCCTATTTATTTTTTACTACTCATAATCCCATCTCCCATGTTCTTTTTTTTTTTTTTTTTGTGATGGTTCTCCTTTCCATCTAATTTATTCTTACTACCTGGATATTTAGAGATTGATTTTTATTTAATTATGGAATTTAATCCTTGCCTACAAAAGATTTAGTAATAGTTTTCCAATGTAATAAAAGTATAACACGGTTCACAAACATGCATCGTCTAGAAAACGCTATCCAAATTTGAAGTCCTCACCAAAAGGTTCACAACGTCCTCTAAAGTTATATTTGACTTTGAGGCCTCTTTATCTATTCATTTCCATCTATGAATAGAATTATCTTTCCTTCAAATTTCAAATCTCTCTATTTCATTTCTCATCATAATCGTCTAATCTTTTCAATTACGACCCGTTTCTATCGGCCATCTTCCTTCGATGATACGAAGGTAATGCCATATGACATGGTAGAAGGTTCTTGATTGATTTAGTTCATCTCTTTATTGAATAAAGATAATTTCTTCGGAGAATATTCATGTGCATCTATCTTTCACCATAGGGTGATGGACACTTCTATAAATGAGGATTTTCAAGTACAAAGTGAATTTTCAAGTACATAGGGTGAGGTACACTTGCTTGTCTTCATGTGCAAAAAAGGAAAGTGCCCCTCACCCTATGGTGAGGGATAGATGTACATGAATATTTCCCAATTTTTTCATATTTAATTCAATCACATTATCATGATAACTTTTTAGAATAGTCAATCAGGTAGGTGGCATGCCAATCGACTGGGCATTGGGAGCTTTCATATTAATGAAAACAGATAGTGCTGGAGGACGGAGGGGTTTGATTACTAACATTCTTGGTGATGATCCATCATCACTTCTTTCGCTATTCATTGTTTCCACTGTATTAGTATTTACAGTTTGCTCCATATCCAAATGGCGGAAACCACAGCTGAAGACCATATACGACCTAGAGAAAGGGCGTTACATTGTTACACGTGTCAACCGATGATTGCTTTCCCGGAGTATTGTAAATGTTAGCACTATGCTATCTCATTCATCTCTGGTTGCCACCCCCCCAACCCCCCGTGTAAACTTTTAATGTATTTCATATTCATGGGTAGCTGAGCTCTGTATGTATGTTTTCTTTCTTTCTTTTTAAAATTTTTTTTTCTAGGATAATATCGGTAAACAGTTCAGTTCCCTCCTGTATCTTATTTATTAAAAAAATTTGGTGTACCATTGTTTTGCCATTCATGAAATGGTTTTGTACCTGATAGGATCTTGTCGTATGTTTAAAATAGAAATTGGTAGATTACCAAATTTGTTATGTTCAATATTTTGAGATAATGCCCAAATGATCTGAAGGTGTTCTCCGCCCATAGTCTGGACCATTTCTGCTGCAATTGATTTGTACAGCACAAACATTTTTTTTACCCTGGAGATTGGTTTGGTAGATTCATCAGATTTACAAGATTATTGAACAATGATGTATGTGAGTGTATGTGGCCTCGAAATGGATGATTCATCGTTGTTATGAGAGCCTTGTTTCATCTTCATCTAATGAGGTCCTAAATGATTGACAGCTTATCTGATGCTTGCAAAATTTTTGTTGTGATGGTAAGTAAGTTTAGGAAGTTCATTTTGCTATTCATTGGTTTGTTGATTACCACAGGAAGATTCATTTTCATTTATGGGCAGAAGTACAATGCAGCGCCACTGCATTAGTGCCCATTATAAATTCATGTTGGGGCCCTAACGTCCTTCATAGTGATCAATATGTAAGGCATTGTTTGGTATCTTTACTTTTATTCCAACAGAATTATTGAAAAAAGAGCCATACAAAAAAAGAGGCTAAGATCTGAAAATGTATTTTTTTTGTAACTTTTTTGAGACTCCGTGGCTATTATTTTCGGAAGCTGAAAATTGGGGCTTCTTATTCTAAGTGGACCTGTCTCTACTTTTTCGAAGGAAGTAGAGGGTAGAATTATGTACCAAATGCTCAGTACTTTCTAAACTGCTACATGATTTGAGCGTTAGAGGTTGAAAATAGACATGTCAAACATGTACCAAGTAATTTCTCAAATATCTAAGATCGCCACTGTTGAATTGACTATATTTAGAACATATGATGATAGTAAGGGGCAGTTTCAGTATTATAAAGAATTAGTAAAATTAGCTTGAAGCAGGCCGGGCCGAGCCCGAACAGGCTGAGCTTCTTCTGCCCATTCCTAATCCCATTTTGACTGGGCTTTAAAATTATTGACCATGCCCAGCTCCTTGGGTACAAATTTTTTTAAAAGTCCTGTATTTTCAACCTGTATTTTCAAGCTTGGGACGGGTCGGGTACCCATTTAACTGGGCTAAATTGACAGGCCTACTCCCGCCATTTTTTTCACTTTTATCGTCGCTGGTTTTAGTTGAAGATGAAGAAGAGACAAACAACGAAATTGTTGCTAAAATAAAAGGTGAAAATTGACGAAAGGGCCTTTATTGTTACAAAGTTACTACGAGCGCCATGTTGTGTACCCAACATCTAATGTGGTTTTTCTGGTAATTTTCTCAAAACTTTATGTAAACCACAAAGATCAATCCACTTAAGCTTAAGATGAATAACTCTTTTCACGTTTCAAGTATATACTTCAGTAATGAAACTGTCCTTCATACCTAGGTTTAATTTAAATATACTGATAAGATAGATTTATACCAATTAAATAGATTTGACTTAAAAAATGCAGTGGAAATTGACAAATCGAATACTGAGACAAATACAATCCAAAATGAAAATGATATCAATGGCTTATAGTTGGAGTTTAGGGACTCGGAATTTAGAGAAGTTCTACTTTGTTAATTATTAAGGGATAGCTCAGTTGGCTTAGGACCACAGTTTGCACCCGCAAGTTTTAGGTTCGAAACTGCACTACTACGGGACTACATAAGAGTTTACCCGACTTCCCTCTGGGCCCAGAGAGATTAGTCCAGCCAAAAGGGTTATCCTCCAATAGCAAAATATATATATATATATATATATATATATGTTTATGGGAGGTGCTCCTATGAGAGACACTCTCACTAAGTTTATGAGAGATGGGTGGAAGCCCTCACTTTCATATCCACTCATCTTTCACCAACTTGGTGAGAGTGTCTCTCACTAGAGCACCTCCCTGTATATAAAATGTTTCAAAGAAGAAAAAAAGTATCAACTAGATGAGAGATTAAAGTCTTTAACAATTAAGAAAAAAGAAGAAAAGAAATTCAGCCCTTTGAGAGCTCTAATCATTCCAATATGGAACAGAAAGGCAAAAGGCCAATATGTGTTCAACTCAAAATACAATATCTAGAAAATATAAGCAAAAATTGCACTTGCACAAGAGGTTCTTCAAGTGATTCTGAGTTCAAAAATTGCGCTCGCCGTGCAGTGAGAGGCCAATTTCACGATACTAATATCTGAGCATATGGAGAATCTCTATAGAGGTTGAGTTCATTTTACGAAGGTTGAGTTCATTCTTAAGCAACTCAGACTTGGACTTGAAAATTCTCCGTGGAAGGATCAGAATAAGCGACTCAAGCGCAATTGTTTTCTCTAATAGAAATTTCAGGACCAGCAACTCAATTTTAGTGCTCCTAAATCCAACCACCTTAAGTTTCGTCAATCGGTCATGTGAGAAGACTGGATCGCGAATTTGTCTCAGCCACGACATCACTCTATCATATCTGATACATCTATCCCTTTCTAACCCTGATCGAAGCTGTGAGTTCAAGAAGAAACAGAAGAGGTAAGCATGGACATTCATACGAGAAAGAAAGCAACAAAATAAATTAGAATGCGACAGTGAAATATAGGGACTCACATGAAGACAAACTGTCTCAAGAGCAGGGCAAGCCCTTAATAAAGAAATGAAAGAAGCAAGGTAATCTTTGCTTGCTTGGTCATTTATATGGACATTGAGCTCCTTGAGATATTTGAATTCAAAGTGATGGGACAGGACAGGTAAGTGCTTCCTGCATTTGGGCTTCAGTAGCAACAAACAACTTGAAAAGCATTAGAAAAGATTCAAGAGAACTACTGCTCAATGTAAAACATATAACAAAAATGTCAATCTGCTAGTAGCTCAGTTGGTCAGGCATCAATCCCTGGCCGTAGCTGAGTGGGTGTGTGATCAGTCTCACCTTAACAAAAGTGAAGAAAGACTAGTGATTCTATTGAGGAAAATCTGTTCATTTTTTGACCTCTTCTTCAAGGAAGATACGTCACACCAAACAACCAAGGAGTGGGTTGTAAGGGAAAGCAGAACAAGTTTTCCTTTCCATGGATCTATAGAAATGAATGAACATGTATGTAAAAGGAAGAAAAAGAAATCCACATCCAAGAAATATTTCCACACCTGAAATAACCAATCACCAGCAGATAGAGTCCTTACACATGTAATGGCAGACAGTATTCTTCTCCAACAGTTAAGATCTTCATCCCAATTGATGAATCTGAGATCAGCTTTATATAAGTGCGGAAAATCACTCAAAGATAGCTTCCACCCACTGCAGGTAAAAGACGAGAGACTAGGAGCATTGATCTCTAACCTACCAAAACTCCTGGGATATTCATATGAGGTTATTTTCAAATGCCTGAGCAGTGAGGAGTCGGTAGCAGAAATCTTAAGCTGTTTCTCCGCAAAACCACAGTGTATAAGTCTTAAATTCTCTAGTTGATCACACGTCGAGATCAACGTGCAAAGTTCCTCCCCCTTAACGAAGACTTCCTCTAAACACAGGGTTACAAGAGACTTGAACCCGCAGAAGTTTACAGGGAGACTTAATTTGCCATATCTGAGAGTCAGCTGCATCAGCGATTGGCATTCGAAAAGAGAAGCTGGATAGTCTCCACAATATCCATAAGAATGGGAGAATAAAAGCTCTTCAACTCTGTGGGTGGCAGAGTAGCGGAGCCAGTTCAAGGCATCCGCTTCTGCAGTACTAGTGTTGCAGTAGGACACTTTGAAGCTGCGTAGTTTGGGTGCTTTGTGGAGATCCAAACAGCGATCGATGACTTTGGGTTTGCAACATGAGAAGTCGAGAGAGGGATTCCAAGTCCACAGATATCTCCATCTGTTTGATAGGATGCTGGTCCTTACAGCATCTTTCATTCGCAAGAAGGAGAGGATGTGGACAAGGATTTCATCTGGGAGATTGCTGATACGATCTTCTTCACATACTACTTGTGTTTGTTGTGTTTGTGTTTGTGTAATCTCGGAGATTTTCTTCTTCTTTGGAGTAGGATACATTGTTTAGATGGATAAATAGTATTAGATATGAATATGAAAGGGTTCTATGGGTTTATAAGAGAAACCCAATACTTAGAGTTGTATTGGAAACCCCCAAAAAAAATTGAAAGTGAAGAGAGTGTTTTGCATATGAAAAGGAGGAATGGAAAGAAATTCTAATGCTCCCAATTAAGCCTCTAATCCTTCTAATTAGGCCTTAGCACACCTAACACAAGAAGCCCCCAAACTGACCCATCTTAGAACCCTAAAATGCAAAAAACAATGATGGAGAAGAGAAGGGCTTGCAACTAAGAGAAAGAAAGAACTCTATGGGGTTAGTAAAGACCAAATCTAGAAGATGGAAAGGACCCTCTTACTTGTAGGAGCTTCAAATGCGAGGAGATTGCTCAAAAAGGGTCTTGTTGTAGCTGGATTTCACCTTGTTAATGGCAGCAATAGAAAGCTAGGAGGGTGGGGAAGAAGAAGATGAGATCAAACATCCCCATTTGACATGATTTTGAGGGTGTATTGGAGGAGAGGAGGAAGAGGAAGAGAGAAGAAAGGGGAAAAAACCCTAATTTTTCTGCGTAGCCCACTCTCTCCTCACCTCGAAACGATTGGAGAGAGGAGGGAGATGTTGGCCTTTTATAAAGTGAGAGGTGTGGGCCCTCACCATCATTAAAACTCGGAACGGGTTAAAATTATGATTTGCCGACTTAGGTTTTATGTGAAAAACTGTTTTGCCCCTAGCACCATCATTTAAAAACTAGGACGGGTTAAAAAATTATGATTGCCGACTTAGGTTTTATGTGAAAAAAACTTTTGCCCCTAGGGCTGAAAATATCGGTTTTCGGAGCTCGGTGGCACAGAGTGAACACGATGTACTAGGGAATGATAAGATTAGTCAATGAAGCCAAAATAGAATTTTCATTTAGAATAATGAATACCTCCCCATGAACCACGTATAATAATGTAGACCATACCTGTCACAAACTATGGTTCAGTGGCTCTCAAAACTTCCCAAATGCTATGTGTATCTAAGATATATCGAATGGTCCTTACGTTTCTCAACAGATTTTTTTTAAGATTATTGATGAATCAACACCTTAATTTGACCCAAATGGCCGTATTTGTTCTATAAGAGAGATTAACAGCTTGGATCGTAAAAGTAGGCCCACAAAAATATGAAAAATAGTTATAATAGTCTAATTTTAATACATAAACAATCATTATTGAAATCCACGGCTGAAATTTTGCACCAGAGCCGTTTTTGCAAGCTTACTAAAGATATTAACGGTCTAGATCAAGATTTAGGTGCCCACTTTGATAAAAAAAAGTATGAAAAACCCTGAGAGATGAGCATTTCAACGCATCGTGGTTACCACTTTTTGAGATGGTGTGAAATTCGGTCTCACACCTATTGAGGGATGAAATTCATGCCGCTTTTGCACACTTGTTTCGCATGATTTTCTCACAACTTTTCACACTTTATGTGTGAATCAATAACAAACATGTGATGTGAAAGAGTGTACACATGGAGACCCTAATTACACACGTAAGTGTAGGATACAAACGACCCCTAAGAGATTTATGATTATAAATCTTGACCCCCCGAGAGATTTATGATTGGGTATAAAACTGAAAATAAAACATTTCAAAGAAGTGTGAAAAAATAAAGAAAGATTGAAAAATCTTAGAAATTTTCAGTTTTTAATGATACCGGTATCCATCTGTAGTGATTCGCCATTCAGCAGCATAGGAGTTTTTTTATCTTATTTTATTACTTTATTTTGTTTTTTAAATAAATATCTGGTGATGTTAGAAGTATAAGATGAAGTGGAAATAGATATGGCTTAACTTATCCTTTATCCAACACATCTCTATCTCATCTAACAATGCCATGGTTTCTCCTTTCTTTGTATTGAACAAGAATCAATCATAAAATTTTAATAATCATAAATTATTTAATTTTTTTGTGCCGGGCTAATGACATGCCATTGTTGTTAGTTATTCCAAAAAATACCGCGGCTGATTCTTATAAATCCATTTAAAATACTACCATTCGGAATCTCACGTCTATATTAATTGTGGGTCCATGTACTAAATCCTAAAGCCTTGAACCAATAATATATTCTTTAAGGAAGGCCATGTTAGATATTTTTAATGGTTTGACCATATTCACTCCACAAAGATTTTTGGGTTGTAATTCTTGTAAATGTGAGCCTCATGCCGTCATTTGCGAATGTGAGTCTCCTCTTCTAATTTCTAGAGATGGGCCTTGCATATGACAATTGTAAAAGGGGCTAACTTTTGATTCCTAAAGGTAGGTCCGTGTAATTCTCTTCAAAGACAAACAATGAGCCCACTTCATAAACATCTAAAGTGCTCAAATCCATTATTTTATAATAATCCATTACACATTTTATTTTTTTCCATTTTAATCTTTAAACATGTGTGTCTTTTTGTCATTTAATCGTTTAATATTTATTTTAAACGTGTTACACATTTCTTCTTATTAGTCTGTAATTATTCATTTAACAATGTGCAATACATTTTCTGTTTTTTGATAGTTTTCTTCAGTTTTTTTTTTTTTTTTTAATCATTTATAAGAAATGATGATTTTGAACGGCTTAAATGTTAAGATGTAGACCTATTGTTTGTAATTAATAATTACATGGGACCTGCCTTTAGGAATCAGGATATGGGAGTCTATGTTTACAACATCAGGATAATAGGAGCAAACCTAGTCCTCTAGATTTTATACAGAGAATCTAGTTTAGGGACCAAATGCCAAGTCATAAGGCCCACTTAAAGGTTTGTTGTTTATCTTACAGAGCCTGGTTTTCTAGTAACAATGAGTTCATGTGTCTAAGCAGATGTAAGTTCCATCCAGGTCTACTGACTAGAGCTTTCATGCAATACTTGCCCACCTCTTTAATTTCTCTTTCCCTCCTTTTTATAAGTTATCATTGTTTCTTGAAAAGTATCCCCAAAACACTGATTCTGTGCCTTCTTCCATTAGCTCATTTGAATTTACTTCAGATACAGTGGGTGTAGGATCAGGAGAGGGAAAAGTGAGAGTCAAAGAAGGTGCACCACTACCAACTCTCATCATCATGAGAATGGGAATTGCGGGTCTTGCGGGCGCGGGGACTATACCTAAACTACTAGAGGTGTAACAGAAGATATTTAACCGTTAAGCAAAAATAAAGCTACTTAACAAGTAAACAGGAGAAATATTTCTCTGGCAATCGGTTTAATGAAGGATGCACTTTTTTCTGGATTATTTAATTACGTTGTTTGACTGTGGAAGAGCTCAGATTGGAAATCAAGAGCTGAATTTATCGATTTTAAATGAATATTTTCAATTCTAAGAAGAACCCTCAATCATTCATCATCAATGTTTGTTTCTCATTTTTTAATAATGCTTGCTGAAATCATGAGTTTATAGTATATAGTTTGGTTGGAAAATACGAATGTATCATGTTTGCTTGATGTAATATATTATAAATTATAGATAAGCCATTATTAGCTCATAAAATGTTGGGGTATCATTTAAAGTTTTTTTGTTTTTGTGTTTTATTTAATAAATATAAGTGGAAGATCTTAATTGGCATACCCACCACATTTTGGTAATTAAGGTTATGTTAGAGTGCTGCTTCTCTACAAAAATCGTTTCCAATTATCGCTTCAAGAATTTTGAGTTATTATAAATTCGAAGTTTTCTGAGGTTATTATGTGAAAAATTGGTGCATGTATTTGGATATTAAAAAGGTCAATGTTATTAAAAATTTCAATATGTTACAATTTTTACATTGTGTATGTTGTAATTTCAGAAATTCTTTAATTTCTATTGACTGGATTGTTTTGAAATATAGATATTAAGGTCTTAATGTGTTTTTATTCAATGCAATTGTACTCTATTATTTATTTGCTAAAACTGCAATGGTATATTTAAGAGAGCAAGGAAAGACCTAAAAACAGCTTCTCTAAAGAGGAAAACAACAGAAAACAAAAGAACTCCACTTCAACAGACCAGAGCAAAAGCCAAAAGAAAAGTAACTAAGAGTATGAGCTTCCAAGGCTAACGCCAATCATTGAGCATTGCATCAGTTGAAGTCTTCTATGAAAAAAGTGCAAAGAAGCAATACAGTCTTTGGTTCCTATCTAAAGCCTCCAAACATTAACTACCAAGGTTTCATGATGATCTAATTGACAATATCCCAAACGTCTTCTGAAAAGAGAACTCGTTGCCAGAGTTAGGAGAACCACCAATTAGAGCATCTTGGGAAGAGGGGTTTAGTGATGATAAATAGCTTAGAGAGAGAATGTCAGACAGGAGCGTAAGATCAGTGGGATTCTCCAACTAATTTCCAAAAAATGATATTAGAGACTTTGCATTCAAAGGAAAGCTGAATTGAGGAAATTTTCACCCTAAAACACGAAATTTTGGGCCGTGCTATAAACCCACAGGTTAATGGAGTTACCATTTCCAATTTTCTAGTGTTTTTAGACAAAGGAAATAAGATAACCTCCTGATTTTTTCCCAGATACATGAACAGAATTTGATGTCTGAGGATGCCAAATAGAGAGGATGCATGAACCAATTTTTCTGCATTTTATTTGGTTTTTTTTTTTTTTAATAGCATTGGATTTGTAGGGACTTCTTTCATGCAAAGCAGCCAAATGTGATGGTTGTCATGGTGATGCTTTTAAATTAAGGGTGTCACCTTTAAATTTAAGGGTTGTCACCTTTAAATACTTAATGAATAGGTAAAGTTGTTTATATTTTTATACAGAATAATTTCAGATACAATTCACCTCCCCAATTGTGACATTTTATATTCATCATTAACTTTTTTAGAATTTTGAGATTGATATAAATAAAATATTTGATTTTGTTTTAGATTTATGCTTTTATTAAAAACACTTTAAAAATTTAAATTCAATATATTTTCATTTTTGTGCCCATGCAGCCTTTCAATAAGAAATCAGCCTCGATTTGTTCAATTAATTTGACTTCTCCTATTATTATTTACTCCTCAATAATCCCGTCTCCCATTACTCTTTTTTTTTTGTTTTGTGGTTCTCCTTGCCATCTATATTTTATTCTTACTACACTGGATATTTAGAGATTGATTTTTATTTAATTATGAATTTAATCCTTGCTACAAAAGATTTAGTATAATTTTCAATGTATAAAAGTATACACGGTTCACAAACAATGTATTGCTAGAAAAAGCTATCCAAATTTGAAGTCTCTCACAAAAGGTTCACAACATCTCTAAAGTTATATTTGACTTGAGGCATCTTTTATCTATTCCATTTCATCTATGAATAGAATTACTTTCTTCAATTTCAAATCTCTCTCTATACCATTTCTCATCATAATCGTCTAATCTTTTCAATTACGACCCGTTTTCTATCGGCCATCTTCCTTCGATGATACGAAGGTAATAATGCCATATGACATGGTAGAAGTTTCTTGATTGATTTAGTTCATGTCTTTATTGAATAAAGATAATTCTTCATATTGAATTCAATCACATTATCATGTATAGAAAACTTTTTAGAATAGTATCTCAAATTGGTTGTATTTTTAAAAGAAATCGAAGACGACAAATTTTTAAAATATGAAAACTTCTTTAGATAAAACAATGTATGCTAACATGTTTACAATAATGGTTTAGTTGAATGCTTACTACAATTCATGGTTGTTCACTTAAATCTAATGAAGTAGCAATCACCAAGATGTTTGCATCATGGTAGATCCAATATTGGTGACTTGAGTATGGATACTAGTCAACAAGCCAATAGAAAGGTTGTGGAAATCTTCATTATCAAAATGTGTTCGACGATGGAGATTTTCATTTCTACATGTGGCAGCAACATGAAGTTTTCACCGGATTGGATTTGAATGAGTCAAATACATTCATTTATTCACATTCGCAAATTCGCAACTTGAAGCTATCCAGATGTTTACCTGGGGTACGTACATCAAGCATCTATAGGCTCATTTTTTTCCATCCTACATTGAACAAGACTCTTATAAGTCTTAAGAGATATTCATATATTTCAAATTAATTCTCCAATGATTGAGATCCTTTTTTTTCCTTTTTTCTTCTTTTTTTTTTTTTTTTTCCTATCGGAGGGTTCCAACCCTTTGGGCTGGACTAATCCCTTCGGGCCCTAAAAGGAAGCCGGGCAAGCTCCCCTGTAGCCCTAGTGTGGTAGTGCAAGTTTCGAACCTACAACGTTCGGTGCAAACCGTGGTCCTAGGCTAACGAGCTACCCCTTAGGGTTAATGATTGAGATCCATCAAAGTATAGTCTGTGTATGTATAAATATATATATATATATATATATATATATATATATGAAAAATTCTCAAAAAACTCCATATCTTAAAAGGGAAGTTTCTGCTTTATCTAATAGCCAATGATTTATTAGTATTTTAAGAGATCCACCTTTGTTGGAGAATATTTAAGAGATATAATCGGATATGTGCATCACTTATGACACGTCACATGTTTATAGGCTAAAAGTGGGGCGTTTCCATATGAACAGAGCGAAACAAAGCATGTTGCGGTGTTCAACTCTAAAATAGGAAATCTAGATAAAAGAAAGCAAATCTGCAAAAAGGATCTCGAGTACTACTTCTGGTCATCTATATCGTTTTGTCTCTCTTACCGACAGTCATGCCTATACACGATATTATTATTTCCAATTTGAGATGCTTTATTGAGGGTGTGTACATTCTTAAGCAACTCAGAGCTCAGAATATCGTATTTCCTCAAGACAGTGAAAAGCAACTGCAAGAGCAATTGTTTCTCTAATCAAAACTCAGACGAAGCAACTCATTTTATGTAAAAATAATTCCTCCAAGCGTTAAAGTATGTCTCTTCAATCAGTATGGCAGAGACTGTATCTTGAAATTTTTAGCCATAACTTCACTTATCAATTATCCGTCGCAATCTATTCCTGTTTCTCTACCTCTACAAAGTTCTATTGCATTCGAATCCCTCTACAAGCCTGTTAGTCAAATTAGTTCAAGATTAAACAAGAGGTCTAGCATGGACATTCATATGAGCAAGAAAAGCAACAAAATAAATTAGAATGCAAGAGTGAATATAGAGACTCACATCAAGACAAACCTGTCTCAAGAGCAGGGCAAGCTTTAATAGGGATATGAAAGAGGCAAGGTAATCATGCTTTCTTTGTACTCCATATTACATCTAGCTTCTTGAGATTTTTGAACACACAGTGATCATGGAAGGATAGGTAAATGTGCTTCCTGCTTTCAGGTTTCTGTAGCAACAAAAAACTGAAAAAGCGCTAAAAAAACTCAAGAAGAACCAATGCTCCCAAGTAAACACATATAACCAGAATGTCAATCTACTGGCAGCCAGTTGGTCTGGTATCAATCCCTGCCCAAGCTGAGTGGGCATGTGTCACGACCCGGTCTCGAGATCCGGTAACCCTAGCAGTGATCAACATACTTACTCCTCTGTTAAACCCCGAATTAACTCGAAGTTAAAACGGAATCCACAAGAGAAATCATTCTCAATACACCTGTCAATTACAAAACTTTTGCGGATTAACATTCATATTTGCAATTATCAACTTACAATTTACATGTATACAAAATAAATCTCTTATTACATGCTATAATTTCTCAATATAACATGATCAACACTGCTATATTCAATACATTATGCAGGATGATAAGTTAATTTACAGTCCAAATGAATCTATAACAGTTCCTTCAAAATATTCTCACAACGTTTTCAATTTCCACTTTTGACCGGTATACTCAATTCATATGGTTATCCACGCCTGATCACTCTAATCAGTCTCCTGAGGAACCAGAATAGTTCTCCTCTATAGGCGCAGCGTCGCTTGCTGCACCGGCAGGCAATCGTGCCTTATAAGTACCATCAATAACCACTATTAAACACGACGGTTTAAATATGGTATAAAAGATTCTCTGCAATAGCGTACTAACACATTCATATATGCTTGAATAACAGTTTCAATGTATAGAGACAATCTAGAGCAATTCTTACAAATAACAATAAGAGACACATGTGACTATAACATATAAATGCCACTACCATAGCATCATTGACATTGTGTATTGCCATTCAGTTACCATTATTTCCCTCAAAGAAATGAATTAATTTACTTTACCATTCCCCTCAAAGGAGGATTCATCTATCCAATGGAAGCATCAATGCAATATCCGTTAAATATTATCCGGGATTTTGGGAGAGCTTACTAGTGATCGACCAGGTAACTAGCTCACCACGGAGCTCCGATCACCCCAATATCCATCTACTGCAAGCAGGATAGTCATATTCATATTCATTGAACTCATTTAGAGTTTCTAATACAATAGTTAGTAGTGCAGACTCAAGGGGTCCAATAACTTTCAATAAGTATCCTTTTATGGATTCTATTCCCATTCAGTAATTCTTCATAACAAAGCAAGAAAAATCATAATACCATCTCATTAGATTAGATTACAATGATACATGGAGAATTATAACCACCTATGGTTCACTCAATCTTATTCTCAATCCTGAATCAACATTTCGCGTGTAAAGCATTGGTTTCCAAATGCACGGCTATTCACGATGACATCACATATAACGTTTAATATTGCATATATAGTCCCTCGTAATATCACAACATAGGGAGCATAAGGCATTATAAGATTAATGGTTCATTCAGGACCCTTTGAATATTACTAATCTCTCAATAATCTAATTTAATCCATGATTAGTCTTAAAACTAATCGTGAAGCATTTATAACTCAAGCGGGAAAAAAGGAAGACTATTCCCAAATTTTCGTAAAAATCCAAAACTCCAAAATCCACTACGGTCCGACCGATTGCCTAATTTTCATAACTGTCATCGTTGGAAGTATCAGGTTCGCTATGAGCGAATTACTGTTCGCTTGAGCAGACCAGATAGACGTTGTTCGTCGACGTGGACCCACTGTTACGTCGAGCAGACCAACAGAACTATGTTCGCTCGAGTGCACTTAATGTTCGCCGAGCGAATCTCAGAACCTTTATCAGTCGAGACAAAACCTTGTTCGCGTCGAGCGGACATATGTTCGCTCGAGCGAAGCCTTCGAATTCCATCCGAAATTCTGATACTCTCTCTCCCTTCTTCTACTTCCTTTCTCCATTAATTTCCACAACCTGTATAAGATCATTGGAACCTCCTGTTCCCTCCTCATACATCATTCATTCACAAGTCCATACTTCTAATTATCCATTAAGCACATCATTTAAATCCATAATAACTCCATAATCTAATAGAAAAGCATACACAATCCATGAAAATACCATACATTTCTATAATGATTAACACTAATTATAAGCAAGTTTATACTTGCCTCTTTGGAAGCTATTTGCCAAAAACCCTCTTTTACTTAGCTTGGGCTTGAACACAAATGTTCCCTTTTCAAACCCCTAATCCATAAAACATCCAAATACACAACCATAAGCTATTTATGCTAGTACTTATGCCTAACCATTCATTAATAACTTGGAAATTCTAAGGGAAGACCCACTACTTACTTGTAGCTCAAAGGCAAAGGATTCTTGAGCTCTCTCTCAAGCTCTCTCTTCAACAATGGAGGATTGGCTTGGGGAAGAAGATGAAGTTGGAGGTAATTCCTCAAAAACCACTTCAATCACTCCTAATGTCACTCTCAATGAAGGAAATGGAAGAGAAAAAGGAAGGTGGAGAGTTGCCTAGGGTTCTTGAGATGAAAAATGAGAAATGAACTCATTTCATCCATTTGATTCTAATATAAGAGGTGTTACATCACAACCCCATTCTATTTAAGCTTATTTACATTTAGAGTCTAATGACTTCTCACTTGGTCCATTTGAGGTCAAATGAAATCGTGTTTATTATTGAAGTTAACGTACTCTTCGAGATACACACGTTGGTATCAAGAATTTCCGTATTTGACGAAATACGCAAAAAACCCGTATTTACGGAAAAGTCCTCAGCTTACCTTGTTTGAGTCTAAACTCATTTTTAATCAATTTAATTTCATTCAAATCCATTCCATTATGCTTAATGCATCATTTGAGACTAGTTTGTTCATCTTTGGTCATTAATCTTGATTAACCAAATTATTCATACTTAATTAGCATTAATCTCACTTAATTAGTCATAATCATGATTAGTTCAGGTCGGGGGTGTAACAGCGTGTGATCAGCACTTACCTTACCAAAAGAAAAGAAAAGAAAAACTGTTCTATTGAGGAAAATCTGTTCATCATTTTTTTTTTTTTTTTTATAACTCTTTTGCAAGGAAGATGTCACACCAAACAACCAAAGAATGGATTGTATGGGAAAGCCGAACAACTTTCCTTTCCATGAATCTGTCAAAAAGAACATATATGCAATGCAAAAGGAAGAAAAGGATCTTTCACACCTGAAATAGCCAATATCCAGCAAATAGAGTCCTTACACATATTATGGCAGGCAGTATTCTTCTCCAACCCTCAAGATCAAGATCTTCATTCCAGCATCTGTCCCAGCCTCTGTCGAAGCTGATGGATCGGAGATAAGCTTTACTTAAGTGTGGAAAATCAGTACTGCAAGATGGCGTGCACCCTTTGCAGCTAAAAAACAAGAGACTAGGAGCATTGACCTCTAACGTGATATTTGAGTGTGATTATTTTCAAATTCCTTTCCTGAGCCGTGAGGAGTTGGTAGCAGAAATCTTAGGCCGATCCTTGGTGAAATCACAGTATGAAAAGTTTTAAAGTTAGCTAGTACATCACACGTCGAGATCAAACGTGCAAAGTTCCTCACACCTTAAAGAAGTAATTCTCTAAACACGGGGTTACAAGAGACTTGAACCCGCACAAAGTTTACAAGGGAGATTTAATGTACCATATCTGAGAGTCAACTGCATTCAGCGATTGGCATTCGAAAAGAGAAACAGGATATCCTTGCATCGATAACGGCAGAGTAAAAGCTCTTCAACTCCGTGGGTGGTAGAGTAGCGGAGCCATCTGTTCAAGGATTCCTCCTATGTAGTAAGAGAGTCCCAGCATAATTGAAGCTGGTAGTGGATATATCTGTAGCTGAAGCTGCGTAGTTTGGGTGCTCTCTGGAGATCCAAGCATCGATTGATGTCCGTGTGTTTTGCAAAATGAGAAGTCAAGAGAGGGATTCAAAGTCCACAGATATCTCCATCTAGTTGCTAGGATGCTGGTTCTTACAGCATTTTTCATGTGCGAGAAGGAGAGGATGTGGACAAGGATTCATCTGGGAGATTGCTGATACGATCTTCTTGACATGCGATTTTCTTCTTCTTTGGAGTAGGTTACATTGTTTGGGTTTGGATGTATTGATGGACGATGGTAGTAGTATTAGATATGAATATATGAGGGATTTTATGGGGTTGTAAAGAGAGGGAATACCAAAGAGTTGTGTTGAAAACGAATGCTTAAAGAATAGTTAAGATAGTAAGGATATCTATTTTGTATCATGCCATTCATGATTTGATTCTTTCCCAAACGACTTTTGCATAACTTATTTTATCTCTCTTTGAATATAACAATGTAAAGTAATTATTATAAAATACATGGTAATACACTCTCTTAAGAGGTTGTCTTCGTGAGATTCTCTTTATGTATATTAAAGTTCAAATAAAATACAAAAGAAAAAAAAATGCACACCTTAGGCTTTGATGTGGGCCACTATACTCATCCTAAAAAAATCTCTTCCCTTAAAATCTTAGCCCAAACAAATCTACTCAAATCTCCTCCCTTAATCATAAGATTAGTTATAATCTCTCCAATAAGATAATAACTAGCAAAATTACCTGTATTTGGCATGGACATGGCAAACATTGTAATTTAAATATTCATGTATAAAAAATTCATAGCTTTTTTTAAAAGAAAGCAAAAGAAAGAAAAAAAAAAAAAAAAAAAAAAGAACTTATGAGTATGTATTTATATAATCGAAAAAATTGGCATCATAGAATGAAAAAGTGAGAGAATTAGAGTAGAATGGGAATGATAGAGTTTGGATTGAAACAAAGTCTTTGAGAAATCAAAGAGAAGAACAGTAAAGTGAAGAGCAGTTATGAGTGGTTATGATAAAGAGATAAAAAGGTAGTTGATTTAACTTCCGGTCAAAAATTATAACCGACTGTCAAAAATTGAATCCAAAACCTCCCTAGCTTAATATATTATAATAGCAGTAATCTCAACCCAACCTCCTCCCCTAAAGTCCCTCATTGCTGAGACTTTAGAATCTTAAATTTTAACTTCATAATATACAACCATTTCTTTCATCTTTCCCTCTAAAAATCTCTCTATTTTCCTATCATTTAATTGTTGGAATAAGGGAGTGTGGCCCACCTGACCACATGGGCTCACTTTGTTCTAGAACATCTAATAAAGGATATTTTTCCACATGATCAAAAGATTTAAAAACTTGCCTTTGTAAGTTGCTCAATTAAGGAGATATGATTGGAGAGATTTTTAGATTATGGGAGGATCCCGAATCTCTTGGGTTACTTTCTTACTTACGGTGAATTTTCTTAGCTTCCATCAATTTGCGAGAGAGAAAAGAAAATTGTTGAAGGAAGTCCTCAATTTAGGACTACAGCCATGAAATCATAGGACTACAGCCATGAAATCGGGTATGATTTTAAATTGCATTAAATGTTATTTGTTTGTATCCAATAAGATCTTGCATCATAGAAATTCTAACATTAACTTCATAATATACAACGATTTCTTTCGTCTTTTCCTCTAAAATCTCTCTATTTCCTATCAGTTCCAAACAAACCCACTTCACAAATGAGATTTTCTAATGAACCCATATCAGAAATTGGAGATTCTGAAACACCCTTTTCACGAATTGGGATTTTCAGAGGAACCCACTTCAGAAACAAGAATTCCAGACAAACCCATGTGAAAGACAGGATCTTTTAAGGATGTTTTTTCAGAAACTGAATTTTCAGGAAGCCCCAACCCAAAAACAGATTCCCCTGACAAACCCACTTTCACAAATTTCCGAAGAAATAATTTCCTGCTCCGCAGACTCATTCTTCACCAAAGATTCTGTCATGGAATTTCTTTTACCAAACCATCATGATCCCAACGGTACTTTGAAATTCTTCCACTAGGCCGAAAGAAGACGAGGAGTTGCTCGAGGAATTGATGCTTTGTGCATCATGCTTCACATCCTTGTGCGGTCTCGGAGAATTTCAAGCGCTCAGAAGTTGCTGAACCAATCATTCTCAGGTAGTTCGATTTCAAGTGCAGGCATTTTCATTGAACGTCTGATTGAGAGCCAGAAGAGATGTGATTCACATCCTTTGATTTTACACAAATTATAACAATCCCTCACTCCTTTGATCATCTATGGTTCTAATTTGTTTTACGATATTATAGCATCCCAAGAGTGTTGTAGTCCAGGATTGAGGAGCATTTTTTTGAAACTGACGTTTCTTTGGAAAGTAGATGTTGCCATCACATTGATTTACGGGTGAGTGGTGCTATGAGATCTATTTACCAGTGAGTGGTTACCAATGTTTTTCCTCAAACTTGCATTGTGTCCTTTTGCTTTTCTGGACACATATCAGGCCCTGTTTGGCAAGTCTCATATTTATGAAATAGATCTGCATCAAATAGATCTGTTGAAATAGATTTTTTAAAGATAGTCTGTTTGGTAAGACACAAAATTTGATTGAAAATAGATTTTTTTAAAAACAATTATTGAAAGTTTTTCATGAATATCTCGAGATCTACAAGGAATCAAGCATTGAGATTTGGACGCCATAGTCGTGTTTAGTGTTAAAAAAGACAAATATTGGTTTTGGATCTTTCATTTTGGGGCCCACGGATTTTTTAAATAGTAGATAAAAATATCTGAATTTGTTTGCAAAAATCTCAAAATCCATGATGATCCAACGGCTAGAGTTCGGACCCATAGCCGTCCCTGATCTTATTAATATATCCAATGGCTTGGATCATGATTTATGGTCCTAAAACTTATAAAAAACCTAACTGCCGTTTTTCAGAACTCAGCCACCAATTTTTTTTTAAGCCAACGGTCCATGATGGTTCTTAAGTTCCTTGAGATCCGTGAGGAATCAAGTATTAAAATTTGGCTGTATAGCCGTGATTGTCAATTGCAATGAAAGAAGCATAATTCACCATCCTTTCCAAAAACTCATGGTGCACTTCCCGATCAAAAAGTCATGGTCGTCCCAAAAGAATATGAGCAATAGTCATATGGATGTCAAACATCATTGAGTCAAATCACACCAAATCTTGTCCTCATAATTGCCAATCTTTAAGGATGTCAAACATATGTGAGTCATAGGCATGATAGAACCATTAGACTATGTGACTTGATAGGATTTAGGTAGTGATGCAGGCCGATCAAAGGCCAAGGCCCGCAAGCCTTATGGCCTGCAAGCCCTGATGGCCCGCTTGATAGGGTCCACATGATCTCTAATTAGAGATCCCTATCTTAGTTTAGATATTTCTAATTTAATAAAGTTGCTTAGTATATTATTTCCTAAATTCTAATCTTGATTAAGATGAGTAGTTTATTGTTTTAGGAGGTCTTGGTTAGTATGGAACCATATTCTTACTCTATATATAGAGTAATATGCCACTGTAATGGAGGATATATTTTCTAATAAGAGTTCAGTTATTCTCATACTTGAGTTTTGGGTACTTTTCCTAAGGATATTAGGGTTTTTTTGAGTCTTACGGTTCAATCTCACCGTTGGAGGTGTAGATCTTCACATCAATTGGTATCAGAGCCGACGATCTATCTTGGATCGCCGATCTGATTGCCCGATTCGACAACCATTCCACCATCTACTGTTATTCACCCATTCTCTGCAATCGTCCGAAACCCACCCCAGCCTTTTCCTGTCCCAACAACCCTACCTACACCGTCTCCCTGAACCACCAAATCACCCAACTCATCACACACTACCCATCATCTTCCGTTATCATCCATGTTCGTAATCTCTCACCACCTCTGCCAATCTATTCCCCCGAAACCCTAATTCCTTCATCAAGCCCCTTCACACCATCACCCTGCATCCAAACCCCAGTGCCTAAAATCCATCCATCCATCCACCAACAAACCACAATCACCCATCCTGCCGAAAACCTCCCCCATCCACTTCCGAGCCCAAAACCAAAACCCCTGCCGACCCCCAACTCAACATAACCCAAACCTTTCCATTAGAACTAGGCCCCCAATCCCACACAGTCAACGCCCCATCCACCATCCAAACAGAACCCACCCTTACGCGGAAACCCATTTCTCTGAAAACCCTTTCGAAACACAAAAAAAAAAAAAAAAAAAAAAAAAAAAAAAAAAAAATCCCAGAGAACAGAAGAGAGAGGAGGAAGCAGCAGCGAACAAAAGGAAAGAACAGACATAGAAGAAAGTAATTAGAAGAGAAGAGGAAAGGAGAGTTTGAATAGAGGGCATACCTTGCACCAGACGGATACTTTAGCAGCCCATCATCGTCGCCAGCCCATCAGTCTCCATCCCGCCGCCCTCACCTCCAGCAGAAAGTGAAGTTTAGTCCCCCCATCATCGCCCAAAGTGTCTTCCAAAGTAAATGTGAACTTCACATCCCTATTAGACACATACACAATGGTAGCTAGAAAGCCCATGAAGTTGAACAACGTTGTCAAAGAAAAGACATGCATGCAATGTGAGATGCACAGGCACATGGGCGATTTCATGGGCTTTCCAGGTACCATTGTGTCTGATAGGGATGTGAAGTTCACAAGTTAATTCTGGAAGACAACTTGGGTGATGGGAGACTAAACTTCACTTTTCTTCGCCCTAACACCCAAAAACAATGGCCAGACTGAGGTTGTGATATGAGCCTAGGGAATCTTCTTAGATATCTGTAGGAAAGCACATTGGAGCATGTGATACTATGTTACTGACTGCTGAGTTTGCATACAATAGTTCGGTCAATAGATCCATTGGCATGGAGTCTATTTG